>JAKLMI010000090.1:0-62925 GCA_022813495.1 Pasadenomyces melaninifex
CAGCCAGAACCACGACGAATCGACATGTGGTAGTATCTGAATGAGAAAATCGCCGTGAAAGCACCAAGGATCGCTCCTGATAAGATGTCGATGCCGTGGTGGTGAAAGTCGAACCATCTGCTGACACAAATGAAGATAGCTGTGCCAATTGGAACGAACACCGTCAGGATAAGCAGGTACACCGGTGGTGCAGCTGTGCTGTTTCTCGCTGGCAGTGGCAAAGCCTGTCTCTCATGTGTTGTTGACGAGGAGGAGAAGTCATGCTCGTTCAGTCTGACCGGATCGCGTAAGCTTTGATCATATTCGAATGTGTTTTCGCCCTCGGCTTTCTTGCTCCTTTGCAGGTATGGGATACCGACTGCGAATTTCGCGCACAGGTATAGCGTCAGATACAACAAGCCTGCGAAGCTGAAACTCGAATGTCCGGATGGCCATGAAGCAAATATTTCCCGCAGCACGGCAGGGTCATTCTCTTGACAGATGCCTGAGCTGACGAGTATTGGTGTCGCGCCTGTATTGTCGAGGCTGGTGCCGAGGCCACCAACTCTGTACTGAGCGATGGCGTTGAGGTCGGGATTGCATCTCGCGATGGCGTAGGGTCGTGGTTTTCCTCCAAGATCCTTGAGACCTTCTGTGATCATAAATGCTGATGCCAATGACAGACCGAGGCCCATCCATGCTGCGTTCCACTCCCAGAGCTTTCGCCGCCAGATCAGTGACTTTGGTGTTGATTTCGTGGCTGTTGGACCGGGAATGAGGATTAATGATGTGAGAGCTGTGATTATACCGGGTACCAATATTGATACGACGAGCAGAACTCCTACTGTTACGGTATCGGGTCTGACTGGATAGCTTATGCTTGGGTCTTGTAACGAGAATGGACGATTGTTCGTGTTCTTCAGTTTGTTGAATCCGCCTCCTATAGCTGCAATTCCTCTGCCATAAATTAGTATTCAGCCTTGGAAGTAGATTAGGTGTGACGTAGACTTACATGATGAGTATCCAGTCGATAACGTATGAAAGCCAAAGTCGTTTGGACATGCGCATTGCCCCGGAAGCGAGTGCTTTCGCGGATTTGCCAGTTTCCGCCATTCGTGCACCAATATCAAAGGATCACGCGAGCAGCGACAAGGATAAATGTATGCGACGTTTCGCGTATCTAGGCGACAAGCGAGGTCATAGCAGAGTGCGAGAAGCTGATCTAATAAATGTACTGTCAGAGGGAGGAAAACTTTTCATAGACGATCTGTTGAATACGAGAAGTGATGTTGGTGTGCCAACTCATGATCTATGGCTGAGCACGGATCGTCGCATTGAGACATGCCAAATGCAGTTGTATGGGCGGCAAATGCCGTAGTACAGATCTGCCAAGCCGGGGTACATGTGGCTTTGCGGTGAAGTGCCTAACAACAACCAATTAGAACTGGAAGCTTGGTCATCGAATTTCTAGAGCACGCGACAGAAATTTGCTTTTAGCAGAATACGAGACTCCCTCAGCTCGGCAAATACATGATGGTTTTTGATGTGGCTGAGATAGGAATTGTTCGCTATATACATTGTTTGTACATATCCCCCACGTCTATCATCTGCAGTCGAGGACTAGAATCTACTGCTTGCCGTCGAGGTCAGAGTAGAATTGCCATCCGAAATTCGCTGAAGGGTCGTTGAATCTCAGCTTCTTGTCCAATCCATCAATCTTCTTTACATCTTCCGCATCCAACTTGAAGTCACCTTCGAGATTGGCCTTTATTCTTGCAGGTGTCTTACTCTTTGGGATAACTGAGTGACCTTTCGCGATGCCCCAAGCCAACGCCACTTGTGCACCGTTCTTACCGTGCTTCTTGCCAATCTCTGCCAGAACTGGGTCATCGATTAACTTGCCCATGTTCTCACCCTTCGAGTAGATGGCGTTTTGGTTACCAAACGGTGAGTAGTGGGTGACGTGAATGTCGTTTTGTTTGTGCCAATCTGCGAAAGCGCCTTGCACGAGGTATGGGTGCATCTCAAGCTGATGAGCAGCTGGCTTAGTGTTGGCCTTGCTCAACAAGCGTTCCATCTCAGCTTTGCTGAAATTGCTGACACCGATGGCCTTTGCCTTGCCCTTCTGCTGCAACTTCTCCATCGCATGCCATGTGTCAATGTAGTCTGTGTCACCAGTCTTGGTCTTGTCGCCCTCCTTGGGGAAGAGGCTGTCTGACCTGGCGAAAGGACTAGGCCAATGCATAAGGTATAAATCAACGTAGTCGGTCTGCAAATTCTTCAATGACGCATCGAGCTGCTTTTCAACATCCTCGGGATGATGCGCATTATTCCAGAGCTTAGTCGTGATGAAAATCTCGCTTCTTGGTACACCAGACTTTTTGATGCCGGCCGCAACGGCTGGCTCAGTGCCGTAAACGTGTGCAGTGTCAATGTGCTTGTAACCAGCTTTGAGAGCTTCGTACACGGCATCCTCTTGTGCATCCTTGTCCTGCCATGTTCCAAAACCAAGCGCAGGAATGCCTGCACCTGTATTGAGCTTCTGAACTGTGCCTGGGTAGGAAGACATGTTTCTGGTTTGAGTGTGTCGGGTGATTGTGTTTAATCTTCTAGATGCAATCTGTGCTACTCTGGAAGACATTCTTGTAGTGTCTATAAGTCTGTTTAAAACTCCTTCTTATTACGCAAGATCACAAAATTTCGGTTCACTTCAATCAATGCAACGTAAGGTCAGGGTCAATTTTATTACGCGACCTGTCCAATGAAAACAGCAAAACAACAGACTCAACTGGAGATGAGAAGCTCAATTCATGATCAGTGGTTCATGAGTTAGTCGAGACAGTCGTGCTCACCCACCTGATGACGTCCTGTTGACACACTAGACGAAAGTAGAAGGTCAAAAGCAGGGGACCTTCAACCATGAGTGCTTCGAACAGAAGATCGAGAGATATTGTTGGATGACATCATGATCAAACGAGAGACGGCAGATCTCCGACAAGTCACTCTGTACGAGTGAGATGCAATAGGAGCATAGCCGGCGACAGAACAATGGGCTTGATGCTGTTGGACGTATGACCAGAACAGTATCGGACTTCCAATCCCAGGTCATGGCGATATCGCACACACGACTGGAACGTGAGCTCCAAGGACATTGCCAATAGATCGTGTGCCATTCTGGTTTCTAGGCCACGTATCGAGCTCGGATCTGCAAACTAGGTCAAGCATCACTTCGTGCGTGGAATAGATCTCCTGCTATAACAGATCAACATCAACAGTCCAAAAAGGAGCTTCCCCAGCTGAGCTTCATCAAAAGAGTATCTTGTTAGCCTGGGGAAGAAACGACCAGATAGCGTCGTGGTTCAACCTTGAACGGGCTTCTCCAGGCGGGTCCAATAAGCTTTCGGCTGAGGTTATAAGGCTTGGCAGATCGCAACAGATGTTAGCACGTGGGCAATCCGGCCTGCTGACTGGGTGGTAATAACCTACACGAGCTGAGTCGGCTTCTGAGGTGTTGTAGGTGACGAGCAGATGATTAGCAGATTGTTGTACACCAAAGGTGGGACATTCTCGTGTGTCAATATTCCTCCTTACCTCTGCCTTGAGAACAAGTTGTGAATTCCCACTTCAAAAGAAGACAGCCCCTAGCAGCGTGACTGCCAGGGTCCAATTTCGTACCTGATGGTTGCTCCTAAATTTGTCTGTTAGCCAATCGCTATCGTGCCCAGGAAGCGTCGTCCCGAAGAGCAGGTGCAGCCTAGCGAGCGCATGACGCTTCGTACGCAGCTGCGCGTTTTAGGCAACAAAGAGAGTTTAACATTCTTTGATGTGAAGGTAGAGTTGAGGTCGTGCTTGTGTTCTCCTTGCACGGTCACTTTCTCGAAGATGAGTGTCAGCTACGGTAAATGTTGACATGCTTGTGGCATTGGCGGGTAACAATGCGCTTACTATTGCAAACTATCCTGCTTGGATCTGCAGCAATAGCTCATCCTGCATTACCGCAGAGTCAAGATGTCCTCAGTAGTACGGTAATCGAGAGTGCTCAACCGAAGCATAGGAAGTTGCAAGGTCGATTTCTACATGTCACTGACATTCACCCTGACCCATTCTATCGGACAGGCAGCAGTGCCGACGGGGTACATCCATGCCACAGAGGAGAAGGTGAGGCAGGCTTTTTCGGTGCAGAGAAAACAGAATGTGACTCTCCGATTACCTTGATCAACGCAACGTTTGACTGGATCAAACACAATCTTCGAGATGAGATCGATTTTGTCGTATGGACGGGCGATTCTGCGAGACACGACAATGATGAGCTATATCCACGATCCAATAAGCAGATTGAGCAGCTGAATGAGTTTTTAGTTGACAAATTCGACGAGGTCTTTGGTAAGCCAGATAACAGGCATGACGAAGACCCAACAAACGACATGGTGGTGCCTATCATCCCAACCTTTGGAAACAACGATGTGCTGCCACACAATATTCTGCTGCCAGGGCCCAACAAGTGGACTCGGAAATACCTGAAGATCTGGGAGAAATTCATTCCTCAACAGCAGAGACATTCATTCGCAAGAGGTGGTTGGTTCTACGTCGAGGTGATACCAAATAAGCTCGCGGTTATCAGCTTGAATACATTGTACTTCTTTGACTCTAATGGAGCTGTTGATGGCTGCGATGAAAAGAGTGAGCCTGGTTATGAGCACTTCGAATGGCTTCGAGTACAGCTGGCATTCCTGCGAGAGCGGAAAATGTTCGCCATCCTTTCAGGTCACGTTCCTCCAGCGAGAACCGAGACAAAGCAAAATTGGGACGAGACTTGCTATATGAAGTACATTTTGTGGCTCAGGCAGTACCGAGACGTAATTGTTGGCAGCCTGTACGGCCATATGAACATTGACCACATCATGCTGCACGATACGGAAGAGCTGAACTATAAATTTAAAATCCCTGGCATTAGCGATGATCTGCGCTCTGCTGACTTTGATGACGATGAAGAGTTGCACGGTACTGCGAAAGCTGACTATCTTACCGATCTTCGAGATAGGTGGGCTGGACTCCCCGAGCCACCCAAAGGGATTTCATACGACAAAATTGACCCGGAGGCATCTCGTCACAGAAGCAAGCATGCCGAAAAGAAATTGCAAAAATTCTTGAAGCAGATAGGAGGTCGGTACGGCGAACGTTTCAGCTTGAGCATGGTTGCCCCTAGCGTTGTGCCAAACTTCTTTCCTACTTTGCGCATCATCGAATATAATATCAGTGGTCTAGAGCATGCGCATCCTTCACGAACAACCGCGACTCCTAGTGACTATGTGGACTCTGAATATGTGGAGGAGTTTGAACAGGAAACCGACGTCGCTGGTCAATGGCCCCTTGCACAAGACTACGAGCCTGATAAGAGTTTGCTCCATGATCTCGACGGTCATTTGGACACTATGAAGAAGAAAAAGAAGCACAAGAAGAAGTCTAAGCCAAACTTTCGCATTCCTGACCCACCTTCTAGGTCGGCTGTACCTGGACCAGCATATTCTCCACAACCTCTTTCCTTGCTCTCTATTAAGCAGTACTATGCAAACATCACGAAGTATAACGAAGCCGCTAGAAGGGATCTGCTGAAGATGGCTGAGAAAGATTCATCTCCGCAGAGCGAACTGGTGGAAGAGGCGATCAGAAAGCACTTCGTATATGAGCTCGAGTACGACTCGAAAGAGGACAAGGTCTATCACATGAGCGATCTGACGATGAGGTCGTGGCTTGGGCTCACCCAGAAGATTGGTCGTACTGTGTATGATCCGCAGCTGATCTCAGACGAGGAAGATGGGGCAGCAGAGGATGCAGATGATATAGAAGACAGCCAAGCTGATGATGTCCCGCACAGCGAGGGGCATAAGAAGCACAAGAAGGACAAGAAGCGGAAAGGAAAGACGTTGAAGAAGAACAAACTTTGGCATACATTTCTCAGACGTGCGTTTGTCGGCGCGAAAACAGATGCAGAGCTTGAGGATGAATTTGGGTAGATCTGAATCTCTACGGTAAAAGACAATTACATTCATTTTGTGCTAGTCGTAAATCATTCAAGGTAGGTTCTCCTTCTTTCTCAAACATGCTAGCGTAATGCCATCCTCTGTCCAAGACTTTGCTGAAATAAGCCTCTCATCCATTTGAGCAATACAGCTATATCTCTTGTCTCATTCAACCGCCTAACCACCTTGTCGACCTCCTCCTTCTCCAATTTCGGCTTCGTATACACAACTTCATACCCACTCACTCCGCTGTCTGGAACCTGGAGCTCAAATACCGCCTCCTGATCCTGCTTCTCTCCTGGCGTAGGAGGCAAAGTATACGTCACACGTATCAACCCATCCTCACCACCACCATTAATCCTAGTTCCAAGATACGTCTCCCAAAATTGCAATTCAGGCGCGTTCAGCGCCGCCTGACTCTCCAGCTTATCGGCATACTCCTTCTGCGCCGCCATTTTCGCATCTATTGCTCGTTGTGTACTCGTAATCGCATTCTTTAGTTGATCTCTATGCGCACGCTGAGATTCCGCATGTGACTGTAGCGATCGGATCTGTGCTTGCATATCCGTCTTTTCGTGCTCTTCGCGCGCCAAAACGTGTTGATGCGATGCTAGCGACGACTGAAGCGAATGAATCTGCTGCGACGCGGATCTTTGTTCTTCGCTAAGTTCCGAGAGGCGTGCGCGGAAGGTATTTCGTTCTGCGAGCACTTGTTTCCGTCCTCGTTCGATGTACGCGTCGAACTTTGTGGTGAACTCGCTCATGCGCCGACGCAGGTCATCGAAGTTGAAATCTGGTGTTGGCAATTGTGTAAGTGGTGACTCTGAGTATGTGAAGGAGGCATTTTGATTTTGAGAGGTGCGGAAGTCGGACTGAGATGCGCGGAAGGATGTTGTTGTTGCCATACTGCCAGTGTGGCTTCTTTCGTTTGAAGATGAGATATCTGTCGCGCGATCGTAGGTATTGTTTGGTCTGATCAGATGCGACTGTGGCTAGGAAGAACGCTCATGATTCACAAAATAAACACACTTCTTCTTTGGGCGTAGCTCGAAACCCCATGTTGGATCGTTGCTTACATAAACTAAGATCCTGGCTCGAGTGGACACAAAGCATGCTTGATTATGCTCCTTACCTGTCGTAGTGCAAGCTATCTATCTGCATTTCTTGCTACTATCATTGTTGTTGATATATGCGACGTAACTATGCTATTTCGTTCCAGCTTTTGCATCTGTAAACAGACTTTAAAATGTGCCAAGCTTTAATTGGTTCGAGTAATTGCGGAGGTTCGATATGACCTCAGGTCCTATTGTCCGGGAATACTGACAAAGCTTCAAATTGAGGACTGTGGTGTGATGTTGAGGCGTTTGAAGGTGTCGAAGACTGTCTCAAATGTCGCAAATACAAAATGAAGATCATCCACCTCGACCCAAACCACCACGGCATTTATCCGGTCATTTACGTCAATATAGAGCAGCATCAACTTCATCAGGCTATGGCACGTTCGGCACGTTGGGTAACAATCTGACAAGCGTGGGCAGGAGGACAAGTGAGCTCGAAGAAATTCTGGAGCAGGAACACGAGGACGACTCCGACCACGCTGATTCAGATGGCTTATACCCACCAAATTGTTCTTGGACTGCCGATGGTAGAAGACCCCCAGGTCAAGATCTATTCGATCATGAGGAATGGCCGATCTACGACAACATACACAATATCCGGCACGAGATAATAAACAGCATTGATGACCCTTACTCCCTGGAACAGCTGAAAGCACCTCGAATGAATATCAGTGTTGTACGACCTCTGGTTGATTCGTTCTACCAGACTCAAGATTTGAGCATCGTCTACTGCTTACTAGTGAATCGATCGCAATTCATTCGCGAACAGTCGGTCGCCGCACAACATCAGACAGTCAATTTGACCAGAGCACTTCTCTGCGAGCTTGTCGCAGAAAAGGTTTTGCGTCGTTATAGTGAGCATAACCCTGGTCCGAAAGGCTTGCTGAAGCTAGCGAACATTCTTGTCGCGGCGTTTGAGCCCTTTCAGAAAGCCCCCGATGACGTTCTCAAGACCAACTTCCACGTTATGCACTATGTCCGGAAAAAGGGAGGTATGCTCGAGAAAGGCATGACCGCGTTGGAGGTGGCTATCATAAGTGACAGCAAATCCTTACTTGCGAGTAGTGCATGTCAGAAAGTGATCGACGCTATCTATCGTGGCAAAATTGTATATACACCGAACAGCTTCGTTGACATATTACCAGACTACTGGAAGAAGAGACCGATCTCTCTGTACGACCCAAGACGTGGTCCATTACTCAATCAATATCGTCTTGCTGTTCCGAGAACGAGGAATGCGATAGAAATAGTGCAGTATATCGTACTACTCGTACTGTATCTGCTCGTCATGGAAGGCAGAGAAACACGCCAGACAGTAGACTACAAATTCACAGAGCTGGTTTTCGAATTCTATGCGTGGGGCTGGATCCTCGATCAAGTTGCGTCGATGCTTGAGCATGGCTGGTCCGTGTACACGCAAAACCTCTGGTCTTTCCTCGACGTCATATTCTGCACTCTGTTCGTGATCTACTTTTGGGTTAGAATGTACGCTGTTGGCATTGACGACATTGACGAAGCTCAAGCAAAGGCTCGGTTGGCTTTAGATGTGCTTGGTTGTGCCGCGCCGATCCTGGTACCACGAATCGCGTTCAATCTGCTGTCGGACAATTTAGTCTTCCTTTGCCTGCGAGACATGCTGAAGAACTTCATGATACTAGTTTTGTTGGCTGCGTGGTGTTTTGTGGGCTTCCTGCTATCTTTGAAGTGGCTACACAATGGTTTACACGAGCCGATTACGATTGGGAAATGGATGATCTGGATCTGGTTCGGTCTTGATGGTACAGGTATTGACGAAAGTCCCTCGTTTCACTGGTTCCTTGGACCGACAATCATGATCAGCTTCGCCTTCCTGGGCAACACCCTGTTCGTCACGATTCTCATTTCGATGTTGTCCAACACATTCGCCAAAATTTCTTCAAATGCTGTACAAGAATTTCAATACAGACGAGCTGTGTTGACTTTCCAGGGCGTTAAAGCTGATGCGCTGTTCTCATACATACCACCTTTGAATATTCTGGCGGTCCTTTTTATCCTGCCATTGAAATTCGTGCTTACCCCCAGATGGTTTCACAAGGTCAACGTCTTCTGCGTCAAGATAGTCAACGCGCCTCTTCTGGTCGCGATTAGCATTTACGAACGGCGAGTGCTCTGGCTTTCAAATCGATATAGGAGACTGAGGGCTCGAGAAGCACATTGGCACGATCCCAACGTTCGACATACAACGATTGAATGGCTTAAGCACTGGAACTTGTCACGATTTAGCGCACACGGTGACCTTGAAGCTGTGTTTGATGAAGTGCCTGCACAGACAGCCGCAGACAATGAGCATGACCATGAAGGTATCGGCAAATCATTGAGAGAACGATTCATGAAGCAATTTGATCCGAAAGCGAGAGAGAAGATGAGACAGAGCCTGCTTAATACACCCAGGACTTCTTCCCCGAAGGACTTTGCGACTGACTCTGATGGTGACGATGAGAGTGATAAGCCTGCAGGATATCATAAGATGAAGAAGAGTGCTAGAAAGGACTCTTTGATGGATTTCCAGGAAAGCAACCCAAGCATGACTGAAGCGAATGCTCGACTTCACAAACTCGAAGAGAGCATGTCTAGGATAGAAGCACTGCTGACACAGATAGCAGGTGCTGGTGAGGATGAGTCTGAACCAGATCCTAAGGGTCAAGATGATGCGACTGAGGAAGACGATGCGCCACCTGGAGCCATGCATAGGTAGAAATTCCAGATCGAAATTTGAGTCAAATTCTAGCTCTATTAGCGCTTATATAACATGATCTATGCTGTAATTCTAGTGCTTTATGCATTTTTCAGAGGTCAGCCGCTCTCTGCGACATAGGTGTGTCATCGTTAGTGATCCTCTTCAGAAATTCAGGAGAGGCTTGATAGAGCATGACATGGAAGTGCTCCAATGCATGTACACTTTTTAGAGATTTCCAGTTCTTGAACCAGATCAAGTTATCGCGATTTATGCCATCTGAAGTGCAGAAGGTCCTTGTCACGAAGTCATCGATCAACTTATGTGATTCTCGTGTTAGAAAGCCAGTTTCCGGGTCGTCTTCAAGCAGGAATTTAGTCCAAACGACGAGATGCGTTATATCGGGGTCAATACCATAGGGCCAGTCGTTGTACAGGATCGTGTAGTCTGCAGCATTGGCGAAAGGCACATCTGCGGAAGGTGAAACTGAGTCCCAGTGCAAGCGTTCTTGCTGGACGAAGCTCAAGACTGAACCGTATTGTTGTTTGAGCTTGTACATGTATTGCAGATACCTGCGAAGCTCGACTGGGGAGCGTTGGAAGTGATCAATGTGATTCGTTCCTGTTTAGTATCCATCAGGAACCAGGCTATTTGCATTAGGATGACATTGACTTACCGACCAGTTTCTTTGATTCTGGCCAGCTCAGGTTACGATAATCTCCTTGCTTTCCTGAGAGAATGCCAACGTTCTTCTCGCTTTGACCAGTGAGAAAGTCAGGGCAGTCCTTAGTCCAGCTCTCCTCTGGGACGTTGGCATTCCAGTATCTTTGACCCAGTGGTAGATTGGCCTGTTGTGATAGTAATGGTGTTGAGCATCCTGAAGGAGTGTGTACAGAGTGTGGCATTCTCGAAGTGCCCAAACTGGATTGTACAGGACGGCGGAAGAGGCGCCAGCTATATCTAAACATAAGCAGAACACAAAGCGAGTGACAGCGAAGAGATGAAGAACGTAACATCAATTTAATGCAACATCGTATACCTCACATGCAAGAGTGAAGAGTCATTGAGCTGTGTATTGGAGGCTAGACAAGGCTCTCTGGGCATCTTAGCATCACGTTTTCTAGGCGATGAAGCACCTAAACTTAGGAACTCTAGAGCTGGAAATAGTGCTGCACCAAGAGCAACTGCCTAAAAGACCTCCGTTACTTATAGCACACCACTAGAAGCGAAATGTGATCTCACCGCACTCAGCATTGTCTGATTCCCATCTTCTACATTGGCATTCAAAATATGACCGAGACTCATGAATGCCGTTTGAGGTGGACATCCCATTTAAGCGAGCACGCGCTTCACACGTTCACTGTCCTGATTGACAAGCTCAATGTTGGCGGACTTAAAGCTGTCAACCACCTTCGGCCATGCCCCTGGATCGACACACCGTTGTGCCTCTTGAATGACAACGGTCTTGAAACCAGCCTTCGCAGCATCGAGTGCGGTGGAACTCAAGCAATAGTCACCTGCAATACCAACACAGTATACATCTGTGATACCTTGGTCTCGCAGTATCCGAGCTAGATCAACGTTGACGCCTCCCTTACCCGCAGTCATATTACCGAACGAGTCAGAAAATGCAGAGTACATTTCCACTCGTGAATCGGATCCTTTCTCGACAACGAGGTCCACCTTGCCGGCATCGAGTTCAGGAACAAGCTCGGCACCGTTCGTGTTCTGTACACAGTGAACAGGCCAGAGCCGTTGCTGCATCGTCTCTTCCGGCTTGTTTGCGACCAGATTCCTCATTTCGACGAAAGACTCAAATGGTTTGTTGTTTAGCTCAGGATGATTGACCGCAAAGCTTATATGATCTCTGGGATGCCAGTCTTTTGTGGCTACTTTATATTTGAAGGCTTTGCTAGCTAGCAATTTGTTAATCAGCGGTATAGTGTCCTTGGCCTCGTTGACCGCCAGGGAACCCTCCTGTGTCGTGTTAGCTATATCGGCGTTGTCAGCTTGCATTGTTCTGAGATCGTACAGGTGGACAGAAATCATTCTGCATATCCACGACGATGAGGGCTGGTATAAACGACATTATGACGCTTTTGGACGTAATATTAGCAAGGGACAACTGATATGTAAAGATCAAATAGGTCAATAGGTCAATAAGACAGATGGATAGTCAGCTTGTGGCATGATTGTGCTCAGATTGGAGAAGCTTTCGTGGTCGTAAAGGTCTTGAACTCAAGGTTGGCTTCGGATCCAGTAGGCTCTGCTGCGCCTGACTGCACGTACGTAGCTACACAAGGTCTCGTCGTTGCGCAACATGACCACGTTAGCGATTGCCAGCTGCAATTCTCTTCACTCTGCCGGCATTGTTCGAGTCACTGGCAGGCAGGGAACAAACAAAGAGAGTGAAGTGAGCGAACACTGGTGTCAGTGATGAGAAATGGCAGGCATGCCTAAACAGGTCCCAGAGTCACTAAAGCCAAGGAAGTTTTAGCGGCTTTCTGGGGTCAAGTTTCTCCATGCTTTACTAATTGTTGCCTTTCTATCATACATCATTGGCAATAGACGTACTAGTTGGCAGTGATCAGATCAAACGTCTACACAAGCCACTCATTTGAAAACACCGAGACGTTTCACGCAGATATTCTACTGGCCTGCTGGGTCGTTGTAGCAGAAACTGCGCACAGATCTGTAACGGTCTGACTACGATGTCCAAAAGCTCGGTAGTACGTTGCTCTTCTGCCTCTTTTTCGCTCAAAGACAATGACACTAACACGCATTGCAGCCAGAGGTATATGCTCGGGTCATCAAGGAGGTATGCGAAGCGTCGCGACAGGACTTCGAAGAGAGCGGTGTAGACCTAGGAGCGTTGGAATTGCTGCAACAGGTACGTTCTTTGTTGTTCCAAAGCCACATGCGAACGTCGACAACGACGAGGACAGTTTCACCAACAGCGGCACCAAGCTCTCATATTCTCCGAAAGCGCATCGAAATTCTGGTCGTCACTATGGCCTCGTCGTTGTTCATCTTGGTGGGAGAAACGACCCAGATTTTGGGCGGGGGATTTGGGAGTTCTTAGGAGGCACGGGCAAGGGCGGCCTTTGAGTCATTCTCTTATACGCATCGCTCACGCCTAGCCCGCGCTATGTTACACACCCCATTTCTTAGCGTTACAGCCCATGCACATCATTGGCTCTCGTTCTCCAGCCAAAACAGTGACTGACCATCAATTTTAGGGCTGGCAGAAACGTCTAAGTGCTGAGCACATCGCTACCTTTCCTTGGGATCCGAAGCCTGAACCCATCAAAGCTGAACCACTATTGCAAAGCAACGTGAAGGCACATACATTACCTAGTAATGGCGCTGGATTCACACCACCATCTTCAAGTTCAACCCCAGGACCACAAATCAAACAGGAGCACCAGCAGTATGCAACGCAACCGCCACCAAGCAGCTACCCAACTCAATATCCACAAGCTCCAAACATGAGCGCCGAGCAGCGTGCTTCTATGCTGTTGCAACAAAGGTACGGAGCACAAGCTGCTCCACAGATCAATCAGTTGCAGAACCAACAGAGAATACCTCAGCAAGCTAATTTCAGTCCTCCACAACCGCAACAACAGCAGCAACCCCAGCCATACATCAAGCAAGAATTCAAGCAGGAAGAAGGTGGATTCAATTACCCACCTCACCACAATTCTGTGCCGATTAAAACCAGTCAAGTCGATGGTGCTGCAGATGTGCGAGAACAATATGATTCCGAAATTGCAAGACATCGCGCCTTTGTCGCTCAACACCCTGGCGCTGGTGATAGACTTATCCGTCAACGTGTCGAATCCTCTCAGCAGGCTCTCGAGGGAGGTGGTCTGCTAATGCCACTGAGCAGTGTCAAAGCTGAACGGCAGCCACTCGTTGCAGGACAGAGTTCGCGCACACGATCGACCTTGGCACGTGCTCAGGGAGACGCTGCTGGCGACGAAGACGATGAGGATGCCATCAATTCTGATCTCGATGATCCGGACGAGCTTGATGACGCCAATGCAGACGACGAAAACGTTAACAACGTGATGTTATGCACTTACGACAAGGTACAACGCGTAAAGAACAAGTGGAAGTGCACTCTCAAGGACGGCATACTCAAGGTTGATGGATCAGAGTAAGTTTGGGTATTAAGCTGTTCAATGAGAGCGTGCTAACATCCGACAGATTTGTGTTCCACAAAGGTCAAGGTGAATTTGAATGGTAGGGCTAAGTCTGCAATGACTTCCTTCACTGATATGAAGATCATGGGAACGATCGTTATTCGGGCTCGAAAATGTGTCCAGATTGTATCAGTATTAGTGATGAGCTCTATGGCATATTATCAAAAATGGAGTCTAGTGTTGGGAGGGATAATCGGACGTTTTGATGTGCCTTTGATTATGGCTGGAGTGTAGACTTTGAGCTTGCGACAGCTGCTGCAGCACATTTACGATTTGATGAACATACTAGTATGCTACGCCAACAGTCTAGATTCGGCCCTATAAAGTTGGATAGACTTCAGATATTATGGAATGACGAGATCTCTCTCTCACTCTCCTTCCACTTAGTCCAGTTCCTTTCGCATCCGCTGAAGCCACGCGAAACACGTTCACTTTGTGGAGTGAAGAAGAAATGGTTTCCGGCTCGTTCCTGCCACTTTGGCACATGCGGCTGGTGGGATGACGTAACTGTCTGAAACCACACAAACGCACAGGAACAAGGCAGGGACAACTTACAACTGCACGATCTTTCCACATCGTGTGCTCCTGTGACTTTAGTTATTTCACACGCATCCCTTTCTCTTTCGACTTCTTGGCTATCAATTACATCTTCTTAAATTGGTAAAGAGAGATCTGTCTACCAGATCTGTTCTACCACCCCTTCTGTGACAGCACAAATTCAAATCGACCGTCAAGATGACTCTCTACTACTCCTTAGTCTTCGCCTTGTTGGTGTTTGAGATGGTCCTGTTCGTGGCTCTCATCATCCCACTACCACACTCGCTCAAGCGAAAGATGTTCAACTTCATCTCTGAAAGCGTGATAGTAGCTAAATTACAATATGGGCTCAAGGTAGGAAGAACGTCATTACAAGAGTACAACCACTAACTAAGCTAGATCACGTTCATATTCATCACCATCCTCTTTGCAGACAGCGTAAACCGCGTCTACAGAGTCCAGCTAGAGATGGCTGCTTTCGGCAAGCAGTCTAATGCTGCGTAAGTATAGCACAGTGAGGAAGCTAAATTCTAGCTAACAGAACACAGAGCAGCAGCAGCCATTGGCACAGACCGAATGGAAGTCCAAGCACGAAAATTCTACTCTCAACGAAACATGTACCTCACTGGCTTCACCTTGTTCCTTTCTCTCATCCTCAACCGAATGTATATCATGATCCTTGATCAGCTCCGAATTGAGGACAAGCTTCTACGATATGAGGGCAAGCCAGAAGGTAACAGCAAGGAAAGCGATAAACTTGGTGTACGACACCGAGCTGATGAGATTGGCCAGCTGAAGAAGCAGCTCGAGAACGAGAAGAAGGACAAGGAGAACTTGAAGAAGCAGGCTGAAGGTCTGCAACGAGAGTACGATGACTTGTCTGCCAGATATAACCAGATGAATCCTGGTGATGGCACCAAGAAGGCAAACTAAGACAACCCTCTGGTATCGAGCTCCAGTAGCTCGCAACAGAATGCCTAATTCTGGACGATTACTACAAGATTTCTCCGGATATCTTTATTACACGACGATCACAGGGGTGTGATCTGCAACAAAAAGGTCTTAACTGACCAGGAGCGAAACAGGGACATGTTCTACGATACATTTTCAACAGAACCAGATACAGATGAGCACGGCTAAATTGGATAGTTTACGCTGTTGCAGCCATAGTTCCTCTAGCAAGTATCTGCGAGAGACAGGAATAAAACATCTATCCAGCATTATACAATCACCCAAGAATACCACGAGCTCCAGCTTGCTCAATTGCTCGATCGATTCTCTCTTTTGCAATGATCGCTAACATCGCGTCATGTTGCTTATCTCGTTGCAGCCAGCTTTGTATAATTGCTTCGTCATCACTAGCATCTTGGCACAAGTCAAGGACGACCGGTCCATGGACATCACTCTTCGTGTTCTTTCTAATCCTCCTGAGGTGTAATCGGCGGTTGTCTGACGCTTGGTCGTTGTAAACCTCTTGCTCATCCTCGACCACATGTTCAATTGTGACTTTTGGCTTCTTTCTAATGTTCCACGCTGGTATTGCAACCTTTTTGGCAAATTCCCCTATAGGTCTTAATGTTAACGGTTTGAGGTCGGCTGGCATCTGGCCTCATTCCTGCTCTAGTCAGCCAGTTACTTTGATTCGACGGGACGGCAAGACGCCGCACCTCTTCCTTTCTGCCTGCTGCTCGTTTCATCTTCTCGTTCATCCGACATACGACTTCATCAACCTGTTTTGCTCTCTGGCAGATATACAATCTTCATATAGTGTTAGCAATAGTGTGAACCATTGAAGTTTGAGAACAAACACGTTTCTTTGCTCGGTCTGTTTCACTTTGAGTCTGTGCCGTACTGCTTTTCCCACGTCTTCCTGGAATGTTTTCACTACTGCTTGGATGGGTGGTGGTATCTGAACAGATCAGACTCGCAAAGCGTGAGGCCATAGAGACTTACCGCATAGCACAAAGCGCTTTGCTGCTTGCTAATGCATTGTGTACACACATTGCTCTTATTGCTCTGCTGAAGACAGATAGTCGACAGACCCTTGCGCGCAAGTCGTTTGATAGCATCTCTTGTACCTCTCTCGGTCGAACTTAAGGTGTTAGTCGTCCTCGCTTGCATACGGTACGAGCCGTACATTGTGCGATGCACCGTGAGCACCAGATCTTCGGATTTCTCACCCAACTCGGACGTGCTCCTGTAGCGAAGTTGTCTGCACAAGATAAGCTAGGTTCCAGCTATCAAGTCACACGTACGTGTCTTGTTCCCTTTTACCCTCGCCATGTCAGCAAGATCAGCGGTGCTAACTGTTGAGTAGCGATCGACAGAAAGTCATAGACGACGACGAAAAGAAATGTTCGTGAAGGGTCTGATTGAAGCATTTGACAAGTGAAGATCACCTAGCTAGCATGAACCTTCACTCTTTCCTTGCCCCTCCTTCACCCTTGTGCCTCTCCATCCCAGGCATGACTCTTATGCTTAGGCACCCAGCCGTATTCCTCATCCTTCTTCCCCTCAATTTCAGACACTTTTCCCAAGAACATTTCCGTAATTTTAATCCAGTCCTTATAACTATCACTCGCTAACAATGTCTCAATCTCGTTTCTGCCCTTGTATCTCGGCGGTCTCTCGTTGATCTTCGGCGGGAGATACTCAAGCAACCCAATAGGAACATACCGATGGGTGAAACTCAAATATTCCAGCAAGAATCGTCGCGTGGTACTGATTCCGTGAGTATCTGTGCCCCAGGCTGAAAGTCCATTCGTGACAAATGTTCTGATATACTCGAGACGCTCAGTGGCGGATTTGTCTAGGTACTGGTTTGCGGCTATTTCTTCGAAGATCCAGGGTTTGATGAGGGCGCCACGAGCGACCATACATGCTGAGATTGGAGCGTGCTCGAGATGGCGGTAGTAGTCTTCGTGAGAGTAGATGTCGCCGTTGCCTAGGAAATGAACACCGTTCGGAGTTGATGTGGAAGATTGTGCTGAGACTAGTGGTTGGGCTAGGTCTCGTTGATCTGATTCGTGAATCGTGTCGGCGACGGCGTCCGCACGAACATTGAGTGACTTGAGTAGTGATGCTGTTTCAGAAATGTACTCCCAATCTGCTTCTTTAGTGTAGCGCTGCTGTCTGCTTCGACCGTGAAGCGTGATTGCTGCTACGCCGCAGGGTGTGTCTCTTTCGGAGTCGGTGCTGTAGGTGTTATTGCGTTTAGCTCCTAGGACGAGTCGCTCGACCAACTTCTGTGCAGTTGGCTGGCCTGTCTTTGTGCCCATACGAATTTTGCAGGAGACAGGGATTGGACCTGACACTGCATTCATACCTCGAAGCATCTTATCGAGCTTGTTCGGCTGGTCTAATAATGCCGAACCTGCTCCCTCTTTGTAGACCATGTCGATTGGGCAGCCGCAGTTCATGTCAATAACGCGAAGACCGGTTGGGAGTAGAGCTGAAAGGACTTCGGTCGTTTTGATGGCCAGCCATGGTTTGTTCGCGGAGATCTGAGCGCCAAACTTGAGGTCAGTAGAGTGGTTGTAGTCGTACACGATATTAGTCCTTGAAGCTTTGAGTGCTGGTATAGCATCGTTGGAGATAAAGGTAGGAGGCTGGATCTCGCTCTCATGTGCTTTTAGTAGAGCCCATTCTGATCGTTGGCCTGACAATATTGGCATGGACATAGCCATTTCGGAGTATGTGAAGGTAGCGCCCAGACTCGTGCATAGACGCCTGAAAGGCAGGTTGCCCTGAGTAGTCAAAGGTGCCAACACTGGTGTATCTGGACCGAAGTATAGTCTGCGCTTTTCTGATGGCAACAGTGGCGCTTCGAGGTATCTCGACCGGCTATCGTGCTTGTCGTTGTCAGCATCAGGCTCAGGCGACGATGAATTTGTCCGACCATTGCGCTCCTCTTTCGGTTCGGGTCGCTTCTGCTCGTTAGGATCGAGTTTGAGGTTCTTCTCCATCCACGGTATGTATTTGTCGGACTTGGGCGTGTGGAACTTCTTTCTGTTAAGTGCCATCCTCGATTGTGAGTCGATATCGTTGACAGTCTCTACCTCAGGTCCATCGTTACTCCTTGGGTCATTGTACTTAGCCACAAGTTCAGAATTCTCAACCAGAACGAGCTCTTTCCGGTTATCGTCGTGCTCAATCTCCTTCGAATGTGATTTCACGAATCGACAACTCCAGTCAAGCCTACACCTACCTCTGGCACGCCACACAGGACATATGCCATCAAACGTGGTGAGGTCATCTCTCTTGACGTCTCTAAGATAGCTTCTAAGATCGTGCTCGAACTTACACTTATCACCGAAAGGACACTGTCTTGGTGAAAATTCGGGTGCATGCATTCGAGTAGCGCATAATCCCTTCGAGTCTGTCGCTGTCGCCAGATGTCGATTCTTGTTCTGACCTTTCTGTTTCTTCCGCTGTTGGTTTCTGTTATCTCTGGCATCAGTAGATCGGTCTTTGTGATGAAAGGCTTCAGCTGCATCATCATCTTGATTTTCACGTTCTCCATCTGGTGGTAGATTTACATCATTGAGAACGATATATTCTGCTTTGACAGGTGCAGTGCCTCTGCGTCTTTTGTCCTGATGCTCACTGTGGCCATTTTCAGTTGCTTCCAACTTGCGCTTAGCAGATGGTACCTCTGTCTGGATGTCTATGGTGGCGTCAGAGATCAAGCTGCTTGGGTGGTGGTTCAGAACAGGGTGACCATTGGTAGTGACATCTGATGTATGTTCCGACATCGTGCAGGAAGACTGAATGTCTCGCGATAATTTATCTGATGCTAAGTCGTTGAGATGCTGGAACTTGCAAATGTATATTCACAATACTCAAGGACTTTGATATGACGCTAACCAATTTTATTCATGCCAAGAAATTGGACATGTATACAGCGCTTGTGTATACACAGGCTCACCTACCTAGGTATGTATCTTCTGTTATATCTAACAGGAAAAGTGTACTAAAACTATATCGTGGCAACTACGTGCGTGATCTACTGGAAGTGCACACGTCCGGGGATTCTATTGTGGACGCGTGGTGATGCAGACAATATGCGATTGCAAACTCTGGATGCAACGTGCGCCTCATCAATCGAAGGTGAAACTTTTGCTTTTATTAACACGATCTCGTAATGAGATGTCTATGCTTTCGTACTTTTCGCCATTTCCATCTTTTGCAATCAGAATCCAAGCACTTCTTTTTCAGCCAATCTATCGTCTATGCATATCATTAAAATCTTGAGCTTCCTGCTCTCGCTTCTCGCGTGTTATGTCTAGCTTCTGCACAATCATTAAGGCCTCTGAGGCATGTTGAGACGCCGGCGCCACAATATTTTGTCTTATCGTGGTAATCGTACAATCGTGCAAGCTCGTCTATGTCGTCTTAATCGCTCTAATAAACGCCAATGACTTTTCTGGGTGCATTTGTGCAAACCGAATAATGTCGTAACAAAACAGCCTCCGGGGTATCTTTTGACAAAAGGAAATTTCGTGGATGTTGGTCGAGGCCGTTATGACATGTTCGGGTTTTGTGCCATCATGCTGCCGAAGTTCATGTTATTGTTCAAGTTCAGGTTCATGTTTTGGTTTGGTAATATGTTTGAGATCGACGACGATGACCCTTGTGCAGGTGATGCGACATTGGATCTTTGAGATTGTAGCTGTTGCTGCTGCTGTTGAAGTCGCTGCGTGGCTAATTCTGGATTGCACGGTGGTGAATGAGTTTTGTGGTATTTCAACCCGTTGAGATTCTTGTATCGCTTGTGACACACATCACACTTGTAAGGCTTCTCCTTTTCCATCCCAATAGTGCCTGGGTACGGCTGGTTGTTGTCGGGGTCTAGTATGGAAAAGGTGCCGTCTCCGTTCTCTTGCAATCTTTGGTTCTGGTGTCCATGAGTTTTGTGGTATTTGAGACCATTGGCATTGCGATAAGACTTGTCTGAAAGGTGTTAGCGATTTTCACCACAAAGTGTCGCAGAAGAAACTTACCACACCCGATTACAGGACATCTGAAAGGTTTCGGTTCCTCATGCGGAAGCAGATTGTTCATAGTGTCTGGAAGACCAGCGGCTACTTGCTGCTCACGAATACGCTTGGCAATTTCGCTATTAGGACCATATTGTCCTGAACCTAATCGTTGATGGATAGCTTGTTGAGTGTTACTTTGTGTGTTAGTCTGAAATAGCCTCTTAGCTGGCTCGTCAATGCACAAGTCGATCATGTCGTTGCTAGTACCGAAGCCAAAGTTGTTGCCAAATCCATTCATGCCGGTCATACCATTAAAGCCTTGTAGCGTCATATCGTCCATATTACCGAGCATCGACTCATCAAACTCAGCAGGAGTGCCTGGTGCCGAAGAGTCCGGGGTGTCTCGATAAGGATTGTGTAGGTCTTGGAATTGCTGCATAGGGTTCGGGTTGAGCGTGGAAGAGATATTGGCACCCTGGAAAGTTGCTGAGTTGCGGTTCATGGTAGGAGTGCTCGGTGTTGAGTTTCGATATGCTTGGTGGCTCTGCATTAGGTTGGTGTTGAGCTGAGGTATCTGTGGCTGTGCCGTCGCGGCGAACTGGGATGCAGGAGAGTTATGGCTTGATAAAGATGTGAACATGTTCGAAGGTGGGGTGTTTCCATTGGTGCCATCCATGTCGTCCATCTCCATATCGTCAACCGCATCCATGTCAGGTATGGCTTGTAAGTTGCTGCTAAAACCTGGCCGACTTGTTGTTGGCTGTACAGCGCCGCCAAGTGGCTCCTTAGCCTTAGCAGCTCGTGCTGCAGCCTCAAACTTAATCCGTTCGCCAGTGTTGTGTGCTAATGCAGCACGTTGGTCCGGGACCACTGGCGGTGGCACAGGGATCTGTGTCGTCTCTGTTGGCTCTTGCTGCGCATGGGTCTCTTCGTAATGCGTGAGCAACGCATGTAGATCCCTCCACATTGTCCCGCAACACACAAAGTCTCTCATGAAATCAGCTTCTAGCTTAGGCAGGTATGAGGAAGAGTGGTAGCTCGGCGACTGGTGAAAGGCAAATGGTGATGTGCCAGCCATAATCATGCTGTTGGTGTTAGATCTGGCTCAACGATTAAGGTTGTATGGACTTACTCGTCTCGAATAAAACTACCTACCGAAGCTCCTCCCCAACTCATGCCCATTCCTAAGCTCTGTGCCAAAGACTCTCTCCTATTCTTGTCCATCGGTCTGCCTTTTACGGAAATCGGTCTTGCTCCGTTCTCGAACCTCGACATATCTGATGGCTCTGACGGCATTGCGATCGGTCTAAAGCCTTCCATGTTGGGCACGGCTAAGCGCCCAGAGTCGTTGCTCTGCTCCTGCTTGAAAGCGGCAGTCAGCCCTGAAGGTTGGTTGCCTCGAGGCGAAGTCGACGTTTGGCGTATTGTAACGTTGTTATCATTTGGTGGGGCAAATGTTGCCATAGACTGATCGCTGGAAGGAGCGCCAAAGAGCGGGAAACTGGTGTCGTCGAAGCTCAAGTCTGTCAATGAAGACTCTAGACAGAGACTCGTGGTGGGCTTAGGCGCGTAAGGTTGTCGCTGGAATAGCGGAAGTACGGATTGCTTTCCCGGAGAAGGTTTATCCGCAGCAACAGGAGTTTCTGGTGTTGCGTCTCGAGAGCTCGACGACTCCTGGTCGCTGATAGACGTCGAGGTCAGTAGAGGTGGTGGTGAGACTCGAAGGTCCAACATAGAAAGTCGTGGCAGGTACTCGGACCCAGTTTCAGTACGGTGGACGCGAGGGTTGGGAGTGGCGGTCGGGCGTCGGCAAATAGTGTGACGTCTCAATTACTAACTGTACCAGCCAAGGCAGCTTACAGCAGAAAGTACTCAAATTGCTCAGTTAAAGCAGCTTTGGTAATCCCGGACTGTTTGTTCTAGAGTTGATTATTGCTAACAGCTGACGAAGAAGGAGCTAAGAGTGGGAGGTCGTAGTAGATGACTCGATCTTGACTTTACGAGTACTTCCAGACGGTGACCATGGCTCAAGGGAATATGGCGGGCAAATGCTGGATGCATCTGCCTCAAGCGGAATGGGCACCGCTTAGCGTCTGCCTAGTCTATGGATGGTAAACCATGTCTGCTCACCGAGGCCACAGCTGGGGACCGGGTGAGACTTGTGGTTGCGCTGGTTCACGGAAACTCTCGAATCAAATGTCGCCAGTGATCAAACGCCAAACGACGAATCAGGGACTATCATCCTTTTCCAGGGCCATTATTACCGAGCCATGTCCCGTGTCGTCATCATCGATATGTCGGTGAAGTGCTACATCATAAAACATACAATTCCCAACAACCGCAAGCTTGACATCCTACACATACGAGAAGTCATGCACGACGACTCGCTTGATTAGATAGCCTACTTATTGGCCCGGAACAATGTGACAACATAGCAATTACAGGTTCGGCAATGAGATTATGAAGCCAAGCTAGTATGATCGGTTGTGACGTCCCACTCTCGTATGATCCAAAACCTTATTTCGTAGCCTATCCTCTCTCGAGGAAAGTGCCATTTTTGTCGGTGCTTGCGGCGTCTTTTCGCTCGAGAGAACCGGTGCTTCAAGGCAGGCTGAAAGGCACACCGGAGGTTGTGGTTTGAGATGCTCAGATACTCTGCTTACTACTATTGTAGCACTGCTAATAGCCTTCAAAGGGACAATTCGAAATTGAACAAGGTTGACTAGACTGCAGCCATAAATCTTATGTCACTGCACTTTTACTGACGTCCTTCGCTTGTCCTAAGCATGCTCATCACACGATTGGTTGTTGATCTAGCCAGCTTGAGCGGTCTCATGCTGCAGGGAAGGTCAAAGCTTCTGCAGCTACCTGCATATATGCAACGCTATGTGCAATGCACTCCTTTCGAGCTAATGGTCAGAAGCAGAGCACTTCATGGTGATCTTGTAGCCCATGGTTATGCTGGCTAAGGAGGACAAGAATGATAGCAAGAGTAGACATCGCTATTCAAAGTCCAACCCGCATGAGCTCAGGCTTTGGTTCACATCTGAAAGACACGAACGCATGCAAGCCATGTAACGCGGATTCAATCTCAAAGCAGTCACCAATGCGTCGAAGGGGATCGCTGACCTGATCATTACCCGTAAGGTATTACCCAGAAGAGTGCTTAGGCTCACCGATCATTTCGGGGGAGAACATATCCGCAACGATACCATTTATTCAACTAATCAGGATGATCTGCCATTGAAAGTCAGCTCTTCGCGTGCTGAACGACTTCTCGTACGCCCTGGTTACTGCACATCATTGTTCGCAATCAGAGTACAGTAGTAGTAATCTCACAAGTGCTCGTGCTCTTGCTGAGCATCCAGAAGCCAGTGAGCTACAACAGTCCGAGCAATCACCTTTGGCCAATCAGCGTGGTGCTTCCTCTTATGCAAACCCGTTGAAACTCCAACGAGATCGGCGAAGATGGGACACAACCCGGCTGTATTTGTCCATTCGCACGAGAGCTAGGTTGCTGCTATGTACTGTGCACATCGTTAGCATGCTCATTTCTGGTATAGATCGATTGTACATGAGCTGTTCCTGGAAAGAATGTCCTAGCAGGAATCACCACAAGCAGCCGAGCTTGACCCTACAAGTCCTGGCAATAATTAAGCGACTTGGGAGACTACGGATGTTTTCCGAGCAGCCAGCAATTCCAGCTCAAGGTTCAGCTACTTGTACGTGCACAACATATCTGGCATCTCTCTGTGTCGATCTGAGATACATGAACGACAACACGAATACATCGCCTCTATCTTCGTTACACCTGAGCTTGGATCATGCCAAGCACCACTCTACCAGTATCTAAAGGCCTCGCCAGCATTTTGATTGGGCTCCAGCTTGGCGGAAACTCTTACGTTGAGGATTCCACCAGAATGGTACGTTCACGGCCACTAGTAACTACGCAGCCCAACAACCACGGATTCGTAAATGGCGAACATTCGGCTCCTCCGTATGAAGCATCACATGTCTAGCATGTGCTGCGGTTTCACGATTACTGTACAGAGGCACGCGACCATTTGTCTCGGAGTTCGTGGCAAGTCGTGGCAAAACATCTACCGGGTCTTCTGGAAGGCTTCCACTTCCACGTGGCTTTCCGTAATCAATCGCCTGAACAGCCACTGTGGGTCTATTTGTGAAATGCAGGAACGCACGGAGATTGTGCCTTCCAAATGAGCTACATATTATTTCTACTTAGGTATGTTCGTGTTCGCCGTCAAATAAGAACGGATCTAGTTCATACGAAGCCGAATTGCTGGTGTGCGATCAGTAATTCAACAGCAGACTGATGCACAAGACAAAGTTCAATATACATCACGAGCAATTGTATGAATGGCAGCCAATCAAAGACGTGGAAGCCTTGATTTCTGATCGCAACAAGCTCCTGTTGTTGTCTGTGAATGCTTTAAATTCTAGACATCTTGTGCTAACCAAACTTTTGCTCAAATGCAGCTTGTTGTTGGATATCAGGCACGTTCCTTTCACCACAGCGTCAAGTATTATACGTGTCAAGGCCATTCCCTAGAACAACGTGCGAACACTCTCACCTCCTACCATACAGTGTCACAGGCTGTAACAACCCAGATGTTAAGTCAACCTCCAAAGGCGACCTTTAGTAGAAAGCACCGCCCATCACTACTCGAGCAGCATCCTTGATATCAGCCACCTCTTGTCGTAAGGTCTGGGTCTCCTCCTGAAGCTGTTCGTTTTCTCCCAGCAATGCTAACGCCTTAGTCTCGAGCAAGTTGATTCTTTCATTGAGCTTCGTGGCTTCTTCTTTGTGTCTCTCCCGCTCGTCATCTCGACCTTCGATGACAATCGCCAAGCGTCTGGATATGAGAGCTGCATTGCGCTGATTGGCCTTCAATGTCTCTTCGTGTCCCCTCCGTTCAGCCAGATATTGGTCTCGTGACTCATCTAACGCTTCCTGGAGTCCTCGAACCTTGGGCTGCAGATAAGTGTCTCGAGCATGTGAGAGTTTACCTCGCAAACCAGCAATGTGCTCCTCATAGTCAGCAAGTCGTCTATTCAGTCCATCAATTTGCTTGTCCTTGGCATTCGTCTCTTGCTCTTTCTGATCAAGACAAGTCTGGCTCAAGCTGGTGGCAGTCTCCATCTTCTCGATCTTCACCAGCATCTCGAACATTGGTGGCTTTGGTCCGCCTCGCAACTTGTGGTTTGGATTGTCCAAGTATCGACGAATACAAGCTTGATCCTTCTTTCCTCGCTGGAAGCCTGGAGTGAATGTGGTCAGAGCTGTTTTATCGATGACTAGGACTACTGTAGGAAAGTCGAAATCATCTGCTGAACCAAGCCAGGTCTGTAAGGTACGAGCAGGAACCTCTTCGTTCATTCCATAGCACATCGAAGCTTGACCCTGGCTATCGAAGAAATATACCCCGAGGAAGTTTGACTTGTTGTCCATGTCGATGCCCGAAGCTGCTAAAGTCTTGACCAGTGCCACTCTGAAGTCATCTTTGATATTATTCCCAGTAAGTGGTGCTGTGCTTGGTGGCACAGTGTTGATCAGTAGGTGAACTTTCTCTGGACCATCTCGAAGGTTGAATTCGGAAAGGCTGACGACGTTGACGGCATTGGGTGCTGTTGATGCTTGCGGTAGCGGAATATGACCAACCCTGAAAGTCAAGGCACGATTATTTGAAGGTGTTTCTGGTAAGACACTTGTCGACGATCTTGTCTGTCTTGATCTTTGAGAGAATGACATGGTTGGTACTGCTGGTGCTGGACCGGCGGCGCCAACCACAAGAAGAGCTTGTGCAATCGAGCCAACCATATTGAGAGCAGCCTGGATTGTATGAGGGATTCGAGGTAGTAGGTCTGACGACCGGACTGTTAAGAGGAAAAATTGTGCGCTCGAAAACTTTACTGGGACAGATGAGCTGGATAATATGAAGACATAAGTCGATGTTTGACTTGACTGGTTATTACGGGTCTGCATGTCACTTATTCATAGCTCTCGTAAGTGCAGCTAAGCTCAAGTGTCATGTCACTTCCACCAGTGCAGGACAAACGCGGCAAGGCTGCAGTGCGAGCCGTAAACCAGACCCATTAGCCAGTATCTCGGGGTCGAGGTAGTGGTAGTCGTAGCGGTAAACGCGTCTGGCACATGTTCGAGTGTTTGTTTGTGTTGACCTTCACTCTTGATATCACTATCTTTCGTGCTTGGACTTGCTAGCTTCCGCGTGACCCAAAATTTCTGCCTGACGTGCCATTATTTCCTCTACTACACTCTGCTTCTCTCTAGCTCAGGCACGGCATCGACATCATTCCGCTGTCTAAGAAGCGACGAGCTAGCTTGGAGGACAGTCGATGACGGTAATCTGAGAATCTTAAAACGCTGGACCTCTGATCGGCTTTGCTACACACCAGCAATTCCATGGCGGAAGCTGGATCTGTTTTGAGATCGACCTCGTCACCAATGAGGTCGCCGAAGACTTTTCCTGTTGGTGGGCGGCCGTATGAGGAGTGTACATCACCAGAAAGATTGACCCAGGCAATGACGCTGCTCGCGTTCATCGTTCAACCGCAAAAGTATTGCCGATTTGCAAGTATTCGGTTCTCTGAAGTCAGTTCTGCTGGCGGCAGCATCTTCGCTGAAGGTGTTGTCGACTTGTGGATCTCTGTAGCAAGGCAGCCTTGTGGCGTACTTTTGTGGTTGGAGGCTGCGCACTCCTAGACGCGAAGGATGTTCGTTTCTCCCACACGTATTAATCAATCTCAAATCTTCTAAACACGATACCGATGGATGAAACCTCTCTTTCTCAATTATAGATTGCTTGCAGGGTATACGATTATGCGTGACTGTATCATCGAACCAGGACTATGACTCGTGGTACTACCTTGACGTTTTGCAATAAGTCGAAAAAGAGAGGAGGTGAAGAGGTTAGCCATTTACAACTCATTTGCAATACCAGTACATTCGTCTCGCCTGTTCAGCAGTATTACTTTACCTTCAGGGCTAAACATTTGCGCTTGTTCCTCATTTCCGTGACTGCAAAATAATATTCGTCTTCGACTTGATATTGAGTGTCAAATTCAGCAGAATACTGCCTTCTGTGAGAGACTGCATCTCATAACTGACTCCAAGTACCAAACGCTGATCCCTGGCCATGCAGAAATGCGAAAAGAAATTCCAATATGAAACTAATCACCTACCCCGGTAGCGATGATTTGTGTCCTGAGAAATGTCGCCCATGCGCCGACCATGCTCGTCCATCTGTCGTAGATGCTCACCAATCACTGCGATCTGCTCTTGCATCTCACCAGCATGAGAAGCAATTTCTCGCGCATGCTCCTGCATCTTTGTAGCCTTGGCATTCGTAGCTTTAAGCTCGCGTTCGAGATCAGCCACCTTCTTGCTCTCACCTCGTTTGCTACGCTTGCTGACCTCCTTGTCCTCTCGAGCATTGACCTTGACCTTTCGCAGTTCCTCCTCAAGCTCTGCTACCCTCTCTTGTGTCACTCGTAGTGTCTGCTGAGATTCCTGCAATTGCCCCTTAGTCTCTGCTAGCT
Organism: Pasadenomyces melaninifex; assembly: GCA_022813495.1. Classification (NCBI taxonomy): domain Eukaryota; kingdom Fungi; phylum Ascomycota; class Dothideomycetes; genus Pasadenomyces; species Pasadenomyces melaninifex. Next base: position 28,132 of record JAKLMI010000090.1, read on the forward strand.
CCTGCTTGGTCTCCTGGTTGGTTTCTTGCTCCTTAACAAGGCCGACCTGAAGCCATTCTTTATCAGCCAACAATCTCATGATAGCTGGAGTATCTCTTCGTGCAGCTTTCTTGAATGGTTTGTCGAGATATCGAACGGCATAGCCGTCGTTAGTCCAGCTAGTGGCCTTGATATGAAGCATTACAATCGAGAAAATCTCCTCTACTCCGGTGGCAACCCATTCTGACACTGATTGAGGTGCTATCTTTGTGCCCATGGTGAAGAGATCTGACGACACGTACTGACCTTCGGTATCATACTTGATGAAGGATACTCCAACGAATTGACCGTCGTCCGCAAGGTTTATCCCACAGCCAGATAGAGTAGCCTCTAAAGCCGGCTTGATCTTGTTCTTGACTTCTCTGACCTGTACAGATTTGCTATTGGCGGCGATGTCATCCTTCCCAAGCAAGAAATGCACTCGCTTGGGTCCTCCTTATAACTCGACGATAGCCACAGTCTTTGGCGTGAAAGATTCGTCCTTGTGCGCTTCCGCAGGAACTGGATAGCCGTTGACACTGTTGTCACCTTCAGCATCTCGAAGGGCATTCGCTCGTGTTCTTGGTTTATTCGATTTCGACTTAGTTGTGTTGTCACGCAAAGGAGTTGCCGTCACGACAGCCAGCACTTCCATAATTGCAGACATCGTGAAATGTACTTTGCTAGGTAACACTCGTCAGATACACGCTTCGTAAATACATTTATATACGCCTGAACTCACGATTTTCGGGAGACTGATAGATACTAGCCTTTGAGTGACTGAAAGACTCGTGTTAATGTAGGAACTGGTGTTGTGTCTCCCAGTACAGAGATGTGGTATATTGAAAGTAGCGAAAGGAGTTCGCGGAAGTCGAGGAAGTGCAAACTGTGGAAAATTTGCACAACCTATTGTGAAATTGCCATGACCTTCACTCCTAAACAACAACGGTCACATGATGAGTAGTCACTCGTCACTTTCGCGCCCGAAGTTTTTGCGGCACCTGTCATAGTCAGACACGATATTAAAAGTTTTCGTTCATCTCTCTTCCTTCCTTTTTGTTTGTTCGTTCTGCGATCTGCGTGGCAAATATACTTCGAGACTTCTTTTCGTATCTCCACCTACTACTCCTCTCCTTATCGCATTTGCGACAGCTACATTGACATGCATGTTTGCCGTACACGCGGATACGGTAGGTGCTGGTCGTCTTTGGTTGACTTGAGCACTGACATCTGCCACAGCTCGAAACCCTCAGATGACCCGATCAAATCCTCCAAGTACAATCCAAGGCAAAGACGAAGAGATCGAAGCCTCCTATGCTTGGCGCAGGTGATGTTAACAAGTTCCTTCTCCAATCCTTCCACGTGCACGTCGATGGACGCGTTACTCTCTTGAACATCGAGCTAGCTCGCATGGCAGCCCTTTTAGGGAGCTAAGTCCACGGAGGTTCAACCCTAACCCACACGCTCAATGTCGATGTTATAAGGCCGCGAGTGCCAGTGCGGCGCAAGGTGTTTCTGAATCTGAATGGAAAGACATGTTCCACGCAGTGAGGCTCATCTTGTTTTTCAGACATTCGAGAATGGAGGTGTACGCTACCTGGGAGACCAATGGGATGCTACAATGCTTGTCGTTCTTGTTGGAGAAATATGGAAGACCCGACATTCACTCGTTCTGCTTTCCGAAATCCTCTTATATGTATACTTGCAGGTGGATTACTCTTCGGCACATCAGGCTAGCTGTCATGGCAGCCCAGCATAGGGATAAGTCCACGGAGATCCAACCCTACTCCATATGCTCAATGCCTGGTCACAATGCCGTGAGGCGGCGCAAAACATTCTCTGAACCTAGGCGAAAGCACACGTTTCGCTTATGAGGGATGTTCTGCTGACGGACAGCGAGTACGGAGGCGTAAGCCAACGGGCGATCAATGGCAGTGATGATGCTTCATGAAAGCCGAGGAGGATATCGGAGGGAGTTCCGACTTCATGTATGCAGCAATCAGTGAGGGATCAGAGAGCGATCAATGATCTCGCCTGAGCGTGTATGCTAGATGTAGTTGTTATGCTGACATCGTACAGATAAGGATGGTGTCGTTTAGACACTCATGTTTCTTTTCACATAATGATCAGCTTGATGCTGGCAGCTGCGGAAGAGGATCGCTCCGAGAGAAAGGAAGATCGAGAAAGGGACGTCACATCGGTAATAGAGACAGGTTTGCTGTGCTAAAGCACAATACACATGGAGTGTTGTTGGAAAGAAGAGCAGCACTTCGAAGATGAAAACCACAACAGCAGCTCTCTACTATTCCAGAGCAGCATGGCGCCGCGCAAATTTGGTGCATATGGGGGCCTCTGTCCCTAAACCCACTCATATTGGGGCACTAACGCGCAATAAATCTTCAAACTGCTATGCCTGGGCTCGGAAAGCTCAGATTGATCTGGACAAGCCCGACAGCACCATTTTTTGCAAATATATTCTATATTTACGATGTGCTTTATCCGCTGCAATACTTTGACTGTCGCGAACGCTATGATTCCTCTGCAAACAACAGGTAAAATATATTGATTGAGACAGCTTCGCAGAAACAGGAGGGCGAGTACTGTAGGTCAGATCTGCTCGCACCTATCCGAGAGGTCAAGACATCCATGGATGCCTGTAGCAACGATTGAAGGTTTGTTGATTGGCAGACCGCCATTCGTACGCACTGGGCATGAGTCCGGACTGCAAAATGCCCGTAAAATAGGCAACATCTCAAGCGAAATGTGCCCGGAAGCGCCCAGGCAGATCTGATTTAACCACCGATGCTACAATTCAACGATTGCCACACGCTTCAGCCTGTGAGATAGATTGAGCCTTGTCTACCCGCTCAACTCACTGCATCCTGTAGTGTCTTTCTCATCGATATGCCACAGGCACGAACGCGGACACGAAAGCGAGTCGCTTCCGATGCAAACAGCAATGCAAGCAGCTCGAAGAAGATGAGGTCTACAAGCCCAGCAGCTGATGCCAAGGTCGAAGAAGTGCATGAGGACGACATATGCAGCATATGTAACTTGCTTTTGCTGAATCCCGTCACCACAGCTTGCAATCATACGTTCTGCGAATCTTGCTTCTCACATTGGGCTGACATATCGTTGAGTACACAACGCATTGAGCTTGGCTTGGATATCGGCGAGGAGGTCATTTTGCCACCACGAGAAATTGAGGCGAAATGTCCAATGTGCCGGAGCCTGACCACTGCTCCGCTTGATCAAGACAGGAATAACGAGCTGCATCGAAAATACCCCTTGACATGTACGGCTCGATCTCGGGAACATCTCAACGAGCTTGAGGATGAGGAAGGTAATCTAGTTGAGCCTGTCACGATCTACATCGGTAACGAGCACAACCTCACTAGGAGAGAGCCAGATGGATCTGCTAATGTCCACTCTTGGCGCTTTTTTGTTCGTTTCTCTCGTAACGACATTGTGGAAGAAGTACATGTTGGTGGTAGTGAACAATATATGGTAAATCATGCTAACAAACTTTAGGTCTTTTTGCATCCTACCTTTAGGCAAAATCATGTGATCTTGTCTAGGCCGCCGTTTGACATCAGGCGACTGGGCTGGGGTACATTCACAATCAGTGTGGCTGTGCTCTTAAGAGCTGGCTGGTCATGGGTGAGCAGCGACGCCGAAGATAGTCCAGACGGTGCACCTAAAGGCAAGGTATCCCTTCAATGGACTTTAGACTTTCATGGCAGAGGCAGTCAAGCAAGGTGTGTGCAGAAGGTGAAGCGCCAGAAAGAAGACCAGCTTCAAGAAGATGCACGACTCTCGGAACATACACGAAGGTTGTGGAACAGACAGCGAGAGACTGATCCTGATTACGTCCCACCTCCTGAAGAGTAAAGTCAATCACAAGCCTTAGTGTCAGGCATAGGTCGTCCTCTGGCTATTCAAGAAGCTCTTTGCGCTTGTCATTGCCTTCATTGAAGCTTTGAGAGGCTAACACAGGTATGTATACCGATGGAAGTATGTACACTGATACAGCATGGGTACTCAGGTCACAGTGCATACATACGAGACAGATTGCGTAGAGAGTGGTCTTGCAAATGACAGGAAAAACGATCTATCGTTGACATTGTGATGGTGAACGTGTGTCCGTCACTACGCACTGTCATTATCAGAATAAACGACAACCGCAGCGTGGTGACTTCGCAACCCGAGCTGCCTCACTCTGGGACTCTGACTCGAAGCTCTACCGTAGTCTGTGTACGTTCAAGTACGAGAGCCTTGATTGCAGGTTATCTATCATGACGTGAGCCGAAATCAGCGATCGCCACCATTACGGAGCTGAAGCTGTATCTCCGTGCTCAACACCGATGATTGAGCAACTATAAACATTGCGTGGTTCTGCGATCCTCTAACGCATGGTTTACAGTAAATAAACCAAACCCTCGAAGTTCACGATGTCACAAAAGATTTTCATCACTGGCTCGGTAAGTTCTAAGCAGCAGCCTGGCCTTTAGGCGGCACGCGCTAATGCGATTCAGGCTGACGGTCTTGGCTCTTTAGCTGCACAAGCACTTGTCAAACGTGGCCATAAAGTCACATTGCATGCACGAAATGCACAGCGTGCACAAGACGCCGAGAAGGCTTGCCCAGGCGCGGAGGGCTCATTAGTAGCCGATCTCTCGGATCTTGACGAGACGAAGCAGCTTGCAAAAGAGCTGAACAGCAAAGGACCATGGGACGCGATCATCCACAACGCTGGCGTCATGCGGTCGGGCAACATCTTCGCGACCAATACATTGGCACCGTATGTCTTGACATGCTTAGTACAGCCGCCTCCGAAGCGTCTGATATTCTTGAGCTCGCAACTGCATCAAGGAGGTGATGCATCACTGAAGAATCTCCAGGACTGCGGATATGGTGACTCGAAGCTACACAATACCATGATGGCATTTGCTTTTGCTCGGAAGTGGGGTCCAGCAGTGCGCGTGACCAGTTTGGACCCTGGCTGGGTTCCCACCAAGATGGGAGGTGCATCTGCATCAGGGGATATCAAAGCAAGTGTTGAGTCATATGTAAGCCTAGCTGAGGGTACTGCTCAGGGCGCTGGTGGTCAGCACTGGTACCATCAGGGTAAACGAAGTTTTCAGCAAGGAGCTGCTGATCAGTCTGCTCAGGAGAAGTTATTACAGGAGCTGGAAAGCATTTCCGGCGTGAGTGTACCAGAGTAAAGACTCGGTGACACATATACTGGCGCTATGCTTTTGTACGCTTTTTGTACAAGACGTCCTGGTCCTACCAGTCATGATATCAGCTTCCAGAAATCTATCCTGGTTGCTTTGTGCTCTGCTCAATTCTTATCCTGAAAAACTGTTAACTGAACTGAAATCGTCTACAAATGCTGACATGGTTGGTGGTTAAAGCCGTATATACAGGAACAGGTATAATTGCTTACTAATCAATCTCTTGGCGCCAAGGCTGTCCTTCATGCTTGTCGATATAGTCTTAGAAGTCCGTAGTGCTTGTCGATCGGTCGTCGGCCAATTGCAGTCCGAGCTGAAGCAGCATAGTCCGTATGTGGATCTAGTCAGGACATATATACTCGTTGGAATCTGGCAACGTAATAGATGCGATTCTAGACATTATAACGTTGCTGAAGTAGCATAACCATCGTCACAATAATGTCAGCACCATCCTTTCTGTTAATCGGCAAGAATCCTGGCCATTTGCAGGCTTGCATCGATGGAGCTAAGCCAGATTTCGAAGGTATGCTTAGCACTCGTTAGCAAATTTGTAGGCTCATATCAAACGTAGTTGCCAAGACGGCGACCAGTGTCGAGGATGCCAAAGCCGCTATCAAGGATCTCGGTCCAAAGATCAGCTTCGTTGTGATGGGTGGTGGTTTCACCAATGACGACTTCCAGCAGGTACGAAGTGAGGCTGAGAACGTTCCGTGGTTCAGACCGAAGACCACGAAACCGGGCTATGATGGACCGATGCCACAAGGAGCACCACCTCCAGAGACGGTTTCGAGTTGGTTAAGAACCGCACTCAATGATCATGCGGGAGAGCTCAAAGAAGGCAAAGGTGCTGGTGAGATCTGGTACTTCTGATAGAACCCAGAGCAGATTCTGTCGTCCTATTAAATGAACATTGGCATTTGCTTTCTTGTAGCTGTCTTGTCTATAGGCATCTTTGGCTTTGATGAATATGCTATCACGTGGGCACCAGATCATCTGTGACGCTGTGATAAAATGGTGAAAGCCAGACGATACAGGATTTCTTTCACAGGCGAAAGGAACAATCAAGAACAAGCGTACTTCATGCCTGTGTGTACAAGAAGCTCGATTCGTGCAGTCTCTCTGGCGGAATGTCTTCAAGATCACACTAGCCCGATCTGCTCACTTCTGCGCCTTCTAAGCCGAATGAAGTTTAGCCTCGTACCAAGTGTACGAAAAGCGGGTTGATGTTGTGCCTTCTCCTGTCAGTCGTGATCCAGTTCAGGTCTAACAGCGCTGCACAAGGGAGAAGTAGAAGCGATATTGCTGACCTACCAGTAGACGTGCTTTCGTATCAAGACGAGTGATTTGAGTCTATCGCACGCGACGGCGCCGAATGTAGTGAATCATGCCGTGTCGCATGCCATGTGCTAACGTCAAAGCTTTGTCTGTCACAGTCGATGGCGTGCCTTGCTATAAGTTGTGCCATACGTGCTCGTGCTTTGTGTCCTCAGCAATACCGATAATCCTACTCAACATATAAAGCACAGGCGATATTAAAATCCATTCTAGTGCAGAAACACCTAAACATATACATTTGAACAGAGCATAACCAATGATCATGGAACTACCAACCACAATGCGCGCCTGGCAATACGGCAGCATAAGCGGTGGCCTCGAGAAGTCTCTGAAGCTCAATAAGACAGCCTCGATACCAAAGCCAAAACCACAACAACATCTCATCAAAGTACAATACGTAGCGCTCAATCCAGTCGACTACAAGCCAGCTGAAAGCGCACTTTTCAGACGATTCGTGATACCGAACCCGGCAACGCCAGGCATCGACTTTGCCGGTACAGTCGTCAAACCAGCGGAAGGAAGCAGTTTCAAGGTCGGCGACAAAGTCTTCGGCTGTGGACCATCACCGTTCGCGGGTGGTATGTTAGCAGACTACGCAGTAACAGGCACGGATTCCGCAGCGAAACTGCCAGAAGGCCTGAGTATGCTTGATGCAAGTACGTTAGGTGTGGCTGGTATCACAGCATATCAGTGTATGGCACCGCATAATCCGAGCAAGGTCTTCATCAACGGTGGTAGTGGTGGTACTGGGCTGTTTGGCATCCAGATCGCAAAAGCTTTAGGCTACCACGTCGCTGTAACGTGCAGCGGTCGTAACGTTGAGCTTTGCAAGCAGATGGGTGCAGATGAGGTTATTGACTACACAAAAGGAGATGTGCCTACAGCTCTGAAAGGAAAGAATTTCGATCTTGTGGTCGATAATGTCTGTACAGACATGAATTTGTTCAGGAAAGCAGATCAGTATACTGTTGAGAGTGCTAAGTATATTGTGGTTGCTGGTGAGCCAAGTTTGAGATTCATGGTAAATAATGTGGAGAGAATGCTGCGACCAGGTTTTCTTGGAGGTGGACGGAGAAAGTCACAGGGCATCTTTGCAAAGATCGATACTGATACATTGAAGAAGGTTTCAGGCTGGATGGTGGAAGGCAAGGTCAAGGCTCCCATTGACGAGAGATTTGCTTTTGAGGATGTACCTGCGGCGTTCGCCAAGCTGAAGACAAGTCGAGCAAGGGGTAAAATTGTCATTGAAGTGAGCAATACTTAGCTCACCTTTAGCTCATCTGTTGCCAGTGAGGTGATGAGGTTGTCATTTCCAAGCAAGGGCGCAAGGCACGCGTCATACACAGGTGTAGGTGTGATAATACTCAGATACTACGTTCAAACACTTTGCCTTCTTACGCACAACAGAAAGGTCAACAAAGTGTAATTTTTGGCAGCTGACTTGCTCACTTTAATTTTAGAGGCGTCAACCAGAACTTGAAATAGTAAGCTAACAGGAACAGCTTCAAACGCGCTTGCATATCACTATGCTAGCTCATTGGGTCGTTGAAAGCAGTGATAGCAAGGCTGACGCAAGTCGTGCGTGGTACAGTATCACAAATACATCACATTTCATTGTGGCAGGGTCTCTAACGCGTAGGCCTGTTTGGATTCTCTAGAATATTGGTCATTTGGTGGACAACGGGAGTGAGTGACAACATCCAGAGTCAGAGACAACGTAGCGCAAACGCGACGAGCGTCTATAAAACGTGCGGACCTAGACTTGTCTTCTCTGATTTTGGCTCTAACCCATCAAAATCCAATTGAAGCTCAATTCAAAAGAGCTCAGATAAAGTTTCCATCGACCTCATCTAAAGCGTAGACCATACCACGGATCTGAAATTATTTCGAGGCAACTCTCAAAATGACAAGCAAAGCCACGGGCTCTGAACAGAAGAAGGTCGAGAAGAAGGTCGAGCAGAAGGTCGAGCAGAAGGTCGAGCAGAAGGTCGAGCAAGATGCCAAGATCCAACAAGGTGATACGCACACCAAAAAGTGCGCGAATTGTGGCGCACTATCCACCATCATCATGAAAGCAAGCAAGACATCGGGCGAATAGGGACAGCTCGACGAATGCAAGAACTTTCAGAATGGCAAATTTTGTACTCCCCACCATCTATGCGCAAAGTGTAAACATGAGGAGGTGTGCACCTCGTGCCAAAATGGAGACACCAATAAATGTGAATGGAGGGCTTGGTTGGATGCAAGAGGGATTAAGAGCTGGTCATAGTCATCACACTTTATTAGGTTGTTGCCCAGTCTCAAGGTCAGATTGCGACTTAGGCCGCCATGTGAAAAGGCGATAATCTTTCGAAAATCGAATCTTTGACGTTCCCAGATGGACTTCTTTTTGAGCCTTATATTTCTTGTACCAACCAGTGCCGAAGCCGGCGAAGAGATAGGTGCTCATAGCGACGATGCAGAGCACAATAGCCCAAGGTATTAGTGAATCATAAAGCCACTGATCGTTGTCGTGAACATTATTCATACTGAACAAACTCTGAGACACAAGAAGTTAGCAATTTGAGCTGTGAGGAAGAAACGACGAAACGATCAAGCAATTGCTATCGAGACCGACTTGAGATTGTGTATGTCAAAGTTGCAGATGTTTGGCTGAATCGAAAGAAAGCAGACTTACGGTTACGAAGGTTAATGGTAGATATGCAATAGTAACAACTGTGAAAACCATGATGTTCTGATTAGTGCGACCAGCTTGAAGCGCCTCACGAACAGACGTAGCGTTGAAGAGCTGCACCCATATTAGTACATCCCACTGTGAATTTTCCTAGAACTTACGCCGTCCCTGAGGGACTCGATCTCCCTTTGCTTTCTCTCTATGCGCTCTCGCAATTGATGTAATTCATTTCTGTTGCAGGACTCTAGCTCCTGCCAGGTTTCGAGTAGCTTCTGAGAGCTGTTCTGAGAAAATCCACACGGCCCACGAAGCTTTTCCAATACGTCTTGAAGCTTTGTTGACCAGTACGCAAGACGCGCATCAAGATCATCGACCGAGTCGTGCATGATTCTGAGAAACTGCAAAATCTTGAAGTAATATTTAGACCCATCCATATGAATGGAATCATACATGATTCGTGTCATAAAATTGTTGTCAGCAATATGGGAGAGCTATATCGGAATATAATCAGCATTCGGTGAATGACCAGTTTCATCAAGGCGCATACCTTGAGCTCTATATCCTCCTCCATCTGGGCTAAAGCGGTCGCCCATTGCTCAATGCCTCTTTTGAAATGCTCGCGAATGAAAATGCAGAACATTTGCAAGGGAGTCAGTATAGGGCAACATCTCTGTGATGCGCTCATCTCCATATTGTTCTCGATCGTTTCCGGTTTAGGTGCGCTCACATTATCGGTCAGCACAACTATGGAGTAGGTGGTCGCATCGCCGTTGGGAACGAGCTTGAGCAACAAGCAATCTCGAATTTCCCGGATGGGCAAAGTAGCAGACTTTGAATATACATCAGTCCCGTTACCGTCTTGCGAGTCGGGCAAGATTGTCTGTTCGCGCATGCATTCGATGCCAAGAATGTCCTTCTGTGAATAAGGTGGATAGCCAGCAATCGTGTAATATCGCATCGCAAACCAGATGACAACATGACGACTATGTTGTGTCGCGCTCGAAATATTAGTCGGACTTCGAGGTTGTCCGTAGAAATATGAGCTGTGCCTCTGTCCATTGAGTTTCCATGGCTCGCTGAAACAACAAAGAAATTCGTAGGTTATAATCCAATTCTCCGTATCGTCTAAATCGTCGTCAACTGGAGAGATGCTGCCTCCTACATGACAGATGAGGAGCAAGAGTATCTTGAGAGGCAGAAAACCTTGCTGGGGTTTGAAGATGCTGCGTAAGCCTGTGTTAGTTGTGCCTGTGCCAGAAACGCAAGCCAGCAAATTTACCTGTAAATGCCTCGAAGCGGCAGGCTCAATATATGCACTGACATGGGCGTATGTTCAGGACGCGGTCTCTTTTCCGGCTACGCTCAGTCAGCTCTCAGATTGCAGCTCAACACACAGAGGCGCAGAACCTTGTATAGCTCTACATTGCCGGCGTCATTCGAGATATAATACCGCGTCATAAGACGACCAAAGGTTTCCGGAGAAATAGCGAACATTGCAGCCGGATCGTAGAAGATGTGTTTTGTGAATTTTACAGACTCCAGCTGCGATATAATCTCGTCTCTTGCAGCTTTGCGTTGTTCCGCCTGCGCATACTTGCGTATACAAGCGAGGTTATCTAGCCCTCGTCAGTCTTCTATCGATCGAGTGGTAAAGAGCAAAGACTTAGTGCTGAGGCCAGCCTGATCCTGATCTTGGCAAGTTTGACACGATCCACTATAAGCGAATTTCTCCATTGCAAGACGGCATTTTCTGCAGCAGCATCGTGGTTTCTGCAAACAGTCAAACATTTGGTCACACCCCATCCTTACCACAGTGCTCACAAGCAGGTTTTTGGAGAAAGGTTGTCAAAATCGAGGGCGGGTATATAGCCTTGCTCAGTGCACAATATGTTGCTTTTGATCTCAAAGAGCTCGCTCTGTGCTTCAATTGCGGCCAGGATCCTGTTCTGTAAGGCGAGCTGCTCCTTGAGCAATGCAGCGAGTGTTGGAAATGTTTTCGAATCCCTGACCTGTTCACTTTGTGCCATGATCTACGTCGAAACACAAAGATTCTGCTAGTAAAAGGCTCATAGACGACGGGCAAATGGGCATACTGTTGAGAAGAGGAATGAGTATCAAGGTTGAGGTTGCTGCCTCGAGTAGTGGTTACACAAGCTCGAGGCTTGCGATACTGTGCATAGCGTTGTACGAAGTTGAGCCCAATGACCTATGCCGCAGAATTAACAGTGTCGCCAAAAACGCCTCGCGTCTACGCTCAAGATGGTCATTGTTTCCAAGGTTCCAGAACCGAATTAGCATCAAAAGACTTCTGCTCCTAACCTTGCAGTGCAATCTCGATTCAGACGTTCAAGATGTTTTTCAAGCACAATGTCTCAACTAGCCAACCACCTGGGCAGGAGGACATCCCTCACCGGATTTTCGACAAGATCTTCGTGCATTTCCACAGGTCGTATATATGACGAGGTCGAACGCATAGCTCTGGTAGAGAAGAGGTTACCAAGCAAATCTGAATATACAGCACTAGATGTGCACACGATTCATTGGCATGCACACGAGATGAGTATGTACAACTCCCAGGCGGCTAGAGTGCCTATAAGTTTAGACGTTGACAATATCCACCTAGCCTGGACCCCACTTCATACGGCATGGTCTTGGTGTGGCTGGCTAGCGTCGGCTATAGCAGGTAGGAACAGAACCAGAACTGTGCTCGACTGACATTCACCCAGGCTGTGATACTCTCAGTATGATCTCGAGCCTCCTGATCAGAGCACCCGCCGCATCGCACTTGTCGCAAAGCTTCTGGTGAGACTTCCATTTGCGGCTGTTGTGTCTCACCTGCAAGCTTGCGCCTGAAACGACCGCGTGCTCTCCACCTTCCTGCAGCCTGAGCATTGTGCTCGTGCGAAATGCGAGGCTGCTTACACGGATGCAGATGAGGCGTCGCAATGACACTCAATGGCTTGGTGGATGGTAATCACGGCAGCCGGCATTATGCGACCTCAGACGTACAACATCGCAACGGTGTTTTGACCAATGGTCACTATAGTCCCGAGGACTATTTTGGTCGAGCGAAGAACTCACCTCAACGGAATGGCGGTCGCACGACCGATCTCACACTAACAGACCACTACACGGGAGAACGCTTTCGCTACTTCGGTGCGATATCAGGCGATGCCGATCGACCTTTGGTTCAAGATGCAGAAAGGGAAGGCACAGGACCTCGAAGACCTTCTGGGCCGCTTCGGACTCGAAGTGATGCAGGACCACAGGATCGTAAAGGTGCAAGAGTAGACTCAGAAGACGAATCGCAGTCTCAGATGCACCTACGACATGGCTGGGACAATGACTATGCTTCATCAGAGTTCCTGGCAAATCTGCAGGCCAATTTCTACATGTACTACACGGACAAGAGACACGACAATAACGGCACGCAGTCGCAAGAAGCTGCGCACTTCCCTAGCAAAGACTGGCGCATGAAGGACCGCATGAAGACTGTCAGTGCTGCTTTGGCAATATGCCTCAACATAGGCGTGGACCCGCCCGATGTTATCAAGACAAACCCAACCGCGAAGCTCGAAGCTTGGACGGATCCGACCGCGAATCTTGGTGGTAGTAAAGTAATGGAACAGATCGGCAAGAGGTTGCAAGAGCAATACGAAAGCTTGAGTCTTCGGACTCGTTACAAGCAGTATCTGGACCCAAGTATTGAAGAGACTAAGCGATTTTGCCAATCATTGAGAAAGAACGCTAAGGACGAACGAGTGCTCTTCCATTACAATGGCCATGGTGTGCCGTTGCCCACTGCTTCTGGTGAACTATGGGTTTTCAACAAGAATTACACCCAATATATACCTGTCGGGATCTATGACCTGCAGAGCTGGCTAGCTGGGCCAAGTCTCTACGTCTACGATGTTAGTCATGCTGGCAATATTCTGCATAATTTCGATCCTATGATCGAGAAACATGTCAAAGACAACGAGGACATCAAAGAAAGAGACCCCAATGCTGCACTCCAAAATTATAGTGATTGCATTCAGCTAGCTGCTTGTGAAAGAAACGAGATGCTGCCGACAAATCCTGACTTACCTGCTGATCTGTTCACATGTTGTCTAACAACACCTATTGATATTGCTTTGAGGTGGTTCGTGTTGCAAAATCCTTTGGATTGTCCCATCAGTATCGAGGACATCAAAATACCAGTCCCGGGTCGCCTCCAAGATCGCAGAAGTCCTCTAGGTGAGCTCAACTGGATCTTCACTGCCATTACAGACACTATCGCATGGAACATTTTGCCCCGGCAATTATTCAAGAAGCTATTCAGACAGGATCTGATGGTCGCTGCACTTTTCAGAAACTTCTTGCTCGCAGAACGGATCATGAGAGCAAACCAGTGCCACCCAGTATCTTCGCCACAACTGCCTGAGACACACCATCATCCACTCTGGCAGAGCTGGGATCTCGCACTCGAAATGGTTATTCGCCAAATGCCTATGCTCATCAAGCATGAACGAAACGAGATACAATATGATTACCAGCACTCTGACTTTTTTGCTCAGCAACTCACAGCATTTGAAGTCTACTTGAACTCTGGTCCAACCGAAGACCGAGCACCGGATCAGTTGCCGATTGTTCTGCAAGTGCTTCTTAGTCAAGTGCACAGACTTCGAGCTTTGATTCTGCTAAGCAAGTTCCTTGACCTTGGGCCATGGGCAGTGCACCTAGCCTTGAGTATTGGCATATTCCCATATGTGGTCAAGCTACTTCAAGCTGCTTCCATCGAGCTAAAGCCAGTAATGGTGTTTATCTGGGCAAGAATCATGGCTGTTGACTACACTGTACAAAGTGACCTTATGAAGGACAACGGCGTACAATATTTCATCAGTATCATGAGCCCAAACAGCGATATTCCAGTAGGTAACGCAAGTGAGCATCGTGCAATGTGCGCCTTCATTATCGCCACATTCTGTAAAAACTATCCTCATGGTCAGACAGTCTGCCTGACCAGCGAACTAATGAGCTCTTGCATCACAAATATGGCTGAGCCAGAAAATCCGCTACTGAGGCAATGGTCGTGCTTATGTCTCAGCATGCTATGGCACGACTACAGTGAAGCTAAATGGGCTGGCATCAGAGTTGGTACACATTTGAGATTGACAGACCTTGTGCTCGATCCTGTGCCAGAAGTACGAGCGAGTATGTGTCATGCTCTGACCAATTTCTTAGGTATTCCAGACCTGACTGATCAGGTTGAACTAATTGAAGAAGGCGTTGCCCAGGAAATGCTGCTACTTACTAACGATGGAAGTGCTCTTGTTAGGAAAGAGCTTGTCATTTTCTGGTCCGCCTTTGTAAAGCGGTATGAAAACAAATTTATCATTGCGGCTTACGAACAGCTGCTCGAAGAGCGTGATCGACATCCTGACAATGGTTTGGTCAACGGCATGGCGGGTTTGAGCTTGGGAAGCAATCTTTCGGCAGACACAATCTTTGGTTCAGCATGGTCTCATATACTGATGCTGTCGGTAGACCCACACCTGGAAGTCGCTTGGCTTGCATGTGCGGTCGTCGATTACGTTCACGAAGCGATGATGGCTTCACCGATGGCTGAAATGGTCAGCCGCGTTGTAGACGACTTACAGAAGTCGTCAAAGAAATTGGCAGCATCCATCAAGAATGTGCCATCATTAGATTCGTTGAAGTCAGCTGCAACTAGCAGGCCTACAACACCACCGGCCGATCTCAAAAAGAACGAAAGTTATCTCTCCTTGAGCATCAAGCGTACAGCCAGCTCTCTAAGAAGTTTAGTTGGAGGGGGTGCGAACTCACAAGCGGGTACAGCACAGGAAACATCGCCAAAGTCGAAGCAAGTACCGGCCAATACTCCTCGTGGTCGCTTACCGGCCGAATGGTCGAGACCACCAGATGCAGGTCAGCCACAGACTGGACATTATCATCAGGCGCCGTTTCCGACGACAGCAGGCTTCAGCGTAGCTAAGGCCAGCTTAAACAATGGTCCTTCGTTGCCAATTGAAAGCACGTTGATACAATGGTCAACCGAATACTTCCGCGAACCACAGATGAGACCCAACGATCCTGATGAGCCAGGCTCTGCTGATTACAATCAGCGGCTTTGGCGAAGGACACGCAACGAGCGAATAATAGCTGACAATCAGCCTCTAAAGTCTGTTGCTGCTGCTTCGAAATGGACAAGGCTCGAAGCATTTATCAACAACGGCACACAGCCTACGAGAATGACCTTCCATCAATTTGATAGTCATCTCGTTGTCGCCGATGACAAAGACACTGTTACTGTCTGGGACTTCCAAAATAATACTCAGCTATCGCGCTTCTCTAACGGCAATCCCGAAGGAACAAGAATTAGCGACACGAAATTCATGAACGAAGATGATCAGCCATTACTGCTCGTCGGCTCTTCAGACGGTGTGCTCAAAGTCTACAGAAATTATACTCATGTGCAAGAAACGAAATGTGTCACCGCTTTCCGAGCTCTCCACGAGCTGATCCCGAGCAACAAGAACGCTGGTCTAGTATTTGACTGGCAGCAAGGACAAGGTAAGATCCTTACAGCAGGTGACCTGCGTACCATCAAAGTCTGGAACGCTGCAACTGAGCTATGCGTCGGCGATATTCCGGCAAGATCAAGTAGTTGCGTGACGAGCTTGACCTCCGACCAGCTGGCAGGTCAAATTTTCGTGGCTGGATTTGGGGACGGTGTCGTACGAGTATTCGACCAACGCCTGAATCCAAGGACATCCATGGTAAAAGCATGGCGCGAGCACCAGCAATGGGTGACAGGCGTGCATATGCAACGAGGAGGCGTGAGAGAACTCATCTCAGCCTCCAGAAATGGCGAAGGTAAGCTTTTCTTCTTTCGAATCGTTCTGGTTTTACTAACATGTATAGTCAAACTCTGGGACCTGCGCCTCGATGACGCGATTCTATCGATTAACGCCACAGGCGGCGCGTCAGCAGGCCATTATCACCGCAACTCGCAACACCCGGATGGTGGCTACTACGATCACGCACATTCCCGAACACCTACACTCCGCTCACTTGCTCTGCACGAGCACGCACCTGTCTTTGCAGTAGGCACGGATCAACACCAAGTCCGCACGTTCAATACAAATGGTGATCCGCTCGGTGCTTTCGAACCACTCTCTTCAGGTGTGTGGTCGAAAGCTACATCGGCAGCGCATGCTGCCTCGGCTGTGGTAGGAGGATACAGAAGAAATGCAATTGTTGCGACCGCATATCATCCGCATAAGATGCTGCTTGCCGTTGCTGGTGGAGGAGACGGACATGTCAGTCTCGTCGGCTATTAGGATGGCTACGGGACTGGAAGAAATAGAGACAGGTCTATGTCACGACCTAGTAGTGTGGCTGGGTCAAGTAGACGACCTGCCATTCTGGAAAGGAGTATAAGTGACTTGAGCTGTCGATCAGGGTGGAGTTGTGCGGTGTAATTACTATTGAGCTTGTGTATGGACATGAGCATGAGCATGAGCGTCACGGCTGTATTATCACGAAAGGCGTCCAGGACCATTGGCATGAAGGCGATAGGTTGAGTATGGTGTTTGGGGTCATCAATCGTTCTTGAACATATTCATGCGTTCATTAGCCATAATCGACGTGTATAATCTTATCAGCTGCAATCGCATCCGATTGTTGGCAAAGCAGTTCGTTCTGTGCATTCGGCGCCTCAGATCAATATGGCCCCTTGACTCCAGCTGATAGCTCGTATGGACGACCACCTACAGGCAACGCGTTTGGGCTCAACGCTGTGCTTAAAGTCGTGTTTCCAGCGCGAGGTTAGTGGCTACCGCATTTCCGGCTTAGCTGGTCTCTAGACGTGGCTACCCTACCTAGTTGCAAAGATAAGGCCGGCACCTTTGCTTTCGACCCAATTCATCTCACTTCCCTTTGAACAGAGCATTCCACATCATATTTGAGTTTCGATATCTCAGCTTCGAATGTACAAAGACATATCAAATGTTCAGTTCAGAGGCATCGTGCTTCGTCGGAGCCTCATATTGTATAGCTGGGTGGCATGTTTGAGACAGGTAAGTGTCTCAGCCTGCTAACTTCAGGCCAACCACTTTTGAGCTCTCGTTCACAAACTTTGGACTTGCCTGTTCGAGCCATTTCTGATCTATAACGACTCTAGACCGTTGACTAGATTCAGCAGAAGGTCCTGGCGCACAAAACTTCGTGCAGGCAATCCGAGATACCACCCGCTTACACATATACGTCGTCTGCACTATGAGGCTGGGTTCAGATCTGTGGTTTTCCCGTTTCAAGCGGAAGTGCAGGTGTGACTTGATGCCGCCAGGATGACCAAAGTCGATGATACGACGACCGTAAATGCGATTATTGATGGCTCTCAAAGCAGCAGCGACAGGGAGAAGGACCACGTTCACGTTCATGGTGCTGCGGACAAGCCTGCCAGTAGCTGGACCAAAATGGAGGACTTCTTGACGCGCATGTGGGCATATGAGATATTCTCCGCCTTTGTGTCTCTCGCAGCGATATGTGCTATGATCGGCTTCTTGTTATACCTGGACAACAAGCCATTGATTTCGTGGACAGCACATATTAGCCCGAACACAGTCATCTCCATCCTCTCGACCTTGTGTAAAGCCACTCTTCTGACCGTTATTGGAGCTTGCATTGCTCAGCTGCGATGGATGTACTACAGAAGTGCTCCTCAGAAGCTCAAGGAGATCGACACATTTGCAAACGCAAGTAAGGGAATTGCTGGGTCGGTCAAGATGTTTTGGACAGTATCAAAGAAGCAGACACCTGGCCGTGTAGCCACATTCGGAGCTTTTCTAGTTGTCATTGCTATTGCAATTGATCCTTTTTCACAACAAGTCCTCAAATACCAAGTACAAGATGTTGCTACACAGGGCTTGGCTGCAACTATGCCAGTTGCGCATGGCATCGGTGATGCAAGGACCATTCTTGACAACAACCAGGCATGGAGAGGATTGTATGCTGGACTTATTGGCTTTGATTATCCAATACCGTATCAATGCATCAGCGGTAACTGCACCTGGCCAGCTTTTGCTACCTTAGGCGTTTGCGGCACTTGCCAGGTCTCGTAGCCTCTTTCCAGCATCGGACAGGACAGCACCACAATCCAGACAAATATCGGCGATCTATATATGAGCTTAAACAATGGTGTACCACCAGCAACTTCAGACCCGAATGCAACTGAAGCCTACACATTGGTAAAAAGTGTCGTTAGTTCTCCATACTCTAATGGCCTTACCGACCCAACAATGTTCCAGTTCATGCTCGCACAACTGCTTGTGGACGTGACTTCCAAACCAGAAAATTTCACGCCAGCTTGGAACCTGACTCTTTGCTCGGTTGAATGGTGTGGGCGTGTTTACGAAGATGTTCAGGTCACTCAGGGGAATCTTACCCATCCTTCACCAACGATCGTCAACTTGGAGCCAGATGTCTCAAGCGACTGCTACAACAGCACCACGTGCCAAGAATTCATAGCGAACAGCCCGGTCGTGAACGAAACCTATCGCATAGACTTCAGACCAGACGCAAGCAATATCCGAGAACTGCTTAGCTTCAATCAGGACGTTAATGCTTTTTCCAATAACACCTGGGACGTAGCAAACGCACTGACCGTGACAGCATCGCTCTTCTGGAATACCAGCATCACCTCATCATTTCAACAAGCCTGTGACACGTTCACCGATTTTATCCGTACAGTTAACTCGATTTCTGTCACCGGCACGACTTATACCACGACCACGTATATCCGCATCCGTTGGGCGTGGCTGGCGTTGCCTGCCGCCATGGTAGTCATGACGATGGTTCTACTGATTCTGGTTATATGTGTCAATCGAGGGACAA
The DNA here is from genome assembly GCA_022813495.1 of Pasadenomyces melaninifex. Classification (NCBI taxonomy): domain Eukaryota; kingdom Fungi; phylum Ascomycota; class Dothideomycetes; genus Pasadenomyces; species Pasadenomyces melaninifex. Next base: position 47,293 of record JAKLMI010000090.1, read on the forward strand.
TGTTGTGGAAGGGGAGCTCTTTACCACTACTTCTACATGCGCTTGACTATGATGGGTCGAACCGGATCGGACCGATAGATGCACATCCTAAGACGATGAGCGAGCAGGCGAGGAAGTTGCAGGTCAGACTGATGCATGAAGAACGTGGGACGGCCTTCGCTGTCGCAAACAGAGAACCAACTTAAGTTGAAGTCGACCATTACTCGTCAAGCTATGGCGCCCCTGTGGAGTTGATAAGCAGAAACCAAGCAGATTATAACAGCAGGCCTGACGTGGTCGCCTCAAACAACATTGTAGCTGAGTGATATACGCAAGGTGTACACGTAGTCCCTGTGTATACACGACCAGCTATGTCAACATGGTATACCAAGTAGCCCATGGTCTTTCAAATCTCTTTCAAGCAACGGTGTAAACTCGGCTACCAAGCCTCCGTAAAACCAGTCGTCTGGCGCTTCTTCGGTTTGAACCAGCGAAATGTTCAAACAGCATGAGAATGGCAGAGCTCAATGGTCAAATGGTCAATGGGGGCGTCGTGGCGGATACTTTTGTGGCTACCAGAATCAGCAAAAAGTAATGCCGAACCCAGCTGAAAGTTGTCTTTGCTCGTGAGCTGCGACGCGTAAAGTGGTCAGATGAAGCACCAATCAAAAGTAACAGAAGCCATGGCTGAAGAGCACCGCCTCGTGTGGCGTAAAACAATTTTGGTTGCGCATCGTGATGATCAGTGGATGAGTCGGAAAGCTCATCCCTGCTCGTGTCGCTCTGTGGTGATTGCACGATGGCTGTCTGTTGTGTCACATTCTTTGGTAGATACTGCCAGGTACTGTGGCAGCGAGCAGAACGGCATGAACTCAGCTGGTGAAACTGTGCTCAAAGTGAACAACAAGCTTTTCCTTTTAAGAACTGTGCCCTTTGTGCGGTGAAGGCAAGAAGGAAAACAAGAATCTTGAAACACACGATCCTGCTCGGCTTTCAAGTTTGGGGAGGTGTTAGGAGCACTCTAGACCAAAGTAGGCTTAGAGCGACCATCCCACTTTGCCTGGAAAGCCCCCTGAGGTTACCTATCGATATTGGGTGCTGGCATCATTATTTTCATGAATCAATTGTTGCAGTGCACGTACCAACTCGAGTCTTGGTCGACGTCTGTGAGTCGTAGCAGCAGTATAGAGTGCCAGCCTTCTCATTTTCGAGTATCATTAATCATCTGTACAGCGATACGCGCTTCGCGTCAGGGTGGATTGCACGTCTAGCTACTTTGTTCCTGCAGTGCATACATCTCGCTAGCCTAAATCTTACAAGCCACCAACTTCAAGGCGGGTAGCCGACTCCCTACTGCTCTACTCCGTATCTACTGGTGTGCAACGGTCACCGCCATCGAAGACACCTTTGGCTTGCGGTCGCAGCTGCGCATTAATCATTGAAACTCTTATACAATATCGCACATGTTCGGCAGCCGCTCGTGAGAAGGAAAGAGCATGCAGCGCGATGACATGATCGCGCCGACCCAGCATCAAATCGCCTGTATATAATTCGACGACCTTGACCTCGCACATCTCAGCACTGCCGGTGGGCGGTCGCTAGCCTGCAATGTCGTTCCTCTTCAAAAGTAAATCGAAGAACGAATCGAAAACCGCGTCGACCTCGGGTTCACCTCAAGGACTACCACCTGCCAATCGCAATATACACACCTCGGATGGCGCGCCAGGAGCAGTTAAGCCTGCGATGGGCACGCTGGTCGAAGATCGCAAGACTCAGTCACCGCCACCCAACGCCGGCGCAAATGGTTCATTGAATTCGCTATCAGAGAAGAAACCCATACCATCCGCGCCACAGCAAGCCGCACCCCCAGGACCGCCGACAATGCTTGAGAAAGAGTTGGGACCTCGAACAGGACCAGTCGCTGCACCACAGGTGCCTTTTGCGCAACAGAGAACACGAGCAGGGTCGGAGCTAGGTGCTCGTCCAAACCAGATGCGACCACCACCACATGCAGATCTGTACCCATGGTCGCAAAAGCCATTGGCCTTTCCTAACCCGCAGGCGAATCCATTTCCGAGGTATGGTGCTGCTGTCAACTCGATAGCGTCGAAAGAGGGTGACATATATCTCATGGGTGGTTTGATCAACGGAGAGACCGTAAGAGGTGATCTGTGGATGGTAGAAGCTGGTGCCGCACAACTGTCCTGCTATCCGATAGCTACTGTTTCTGAAGGACCCGGCCCTCGTGTAGGACATGCTAGCTTGCTGGTTGGTAACGCTTTCATTGTGTTCGGAGGAGATACCCAGCAGGAAGACACAGATGTTCTCGATGATACTCTTTACCTACTGAACACAAGTAAGTTGTGCGTGATCCCCCTTCCGTGGTATACTGACTTTCTCGCAGCATCTCGTCAATGGTCAAGAGCTTCACCACCAGGTACGAGACCAGCAGGTAGGTATGGACATACTCTGAATATTCTTGGCTCGAAGATATATATCTTTGGTGGTCAAGTTGAAGGCTCGTTCTACAACGACTTGATTGCATTTGACCTGAATGCTTTACAAAATCCTACCAATCAATGGGAGTTTCTGATCTCAAACACGAATGGTCATAGTTCAAACGTGCCACCTGCGCGAACTAATCATACGATGATCAGTTACAATGACACTCTCTATCTGTAAGTCTGCTATCGCAATTTACAGGTTGCCAATAGCTAATGCGGTCCAGCTTTGGAGGTACAGACGGTCAACAGTGGTTCAACGATGTTTGGACGTATGATCCAAAGACAAATCAGTGGACGCAGCAAGATTGTATCGGCTACATTCCTGCTCCTCGTGAAGGCCACTCCGCTGCGCTTGTTAACGATGTGATGTATATCTTTGGCGGCAGGACCGAGCATGGTGACGATCTGGGTGATTTAGCAGCTTTCAGAATCTCCTTGCGCAGGTGGTACACCTTTCAAAACATGGGCCCTTCTCCTTCACCACGTTCAGGGCATAGCATGACCGCATACGGCAAACAGATCGTGGTACTTGCAGGGGAACCTAGCACGGCACCACGCGATTCTGCGGAATTGAGCATGGCCTACGTGCTGGATACGGCTAAGATTCGATATCCCAACGATGCGCCTGCAAACCAACCCAAATCTCAGATGTCGGAGAAGCCTACAAGTCCGCCTCCGTCTGACAACGATCCGAGAGCTGTAGGTACCGTTGTCCCACGCTCACTCTCAAGAGAAGGTCCTACACCACGAGGAGAATCACCGAGGGAAGGCATCAATGGCGGACCGGTGCAGAGGCCTGACCCACAGTCGCAGAGAGGTCCAGGTGCTCGTGCTTCAGTTGGCCCGGGACCTACTGGTCCTCCACCACCGAATCAGCCACCTAACCCTCGCATGAATGGCATGGCTCCCCAAAATGGTCCGCCGAAAGGTCCACCTGTATTACGACAGCAACTAGAGGGTCAACAGCCGACTAACTTACCAGTACGTACAGATTCGAAGGACGGACCACGATTGAGCCGTGAACAGAGTCCTGGTTCGCAAGGGCGAAGAACGCCTCAATCTGTATCTAAAGCGAAAGCGATGGAAGCCAATGAAGCTGCACCGCTTGTTGGTGCCGCTGTAGCACGGCAGCGCTCGCATCGCTCTCAAAGAGCTCATGCGTCTGTGGATGGTACGGATGATCCAGGCATGACACGATCTGCTTCTGCTCGTTCGCATGCCGAGCATCGTCATTCCAAGAGCTTTGCGGACGAGCCACATTCGCCAAACATAACACCTCACCACGAAGCCTTGATGAAAGAGCTCGAGGCTATGAAAGCCAAAAATGCTTGGTATGCTTCAGAGCTGGCTCTTGCTAAGAAATCTGGATACACCTCGACCAGTCCCAACAGTGCGACTGATGAGCGGTCTACTCTGAATTTTGGCGACGAGGACCGACCACTTATGGAAGCATTTATGGCCATGAGGACTGAGCTTCTGAAGATGCAACAGGCAATGGAACAGCAGTCAAAAATGACGGCTCAGAAAGTAGCAGAGGTTGAACATCAACGCGATGCAGCCGTAACAGAAGCAGCATATGCTCGAGCGAAGTTAGCAGCTCATGGTGGCAGTCAGAGAAGTACGCCTCAGCTTGATTCGGTTCGCGACAGCGACGAATCAGACAGATCGACCGATATCAGCAGAAGGCTAGCACTTTCACTTGCAGCTGCTAACGAACACAAGACGAAACTGGACGCGATATCGCAAGAACTTGAAGCAGAAAGGCGAGCTCGAGAAGCTGCTGAAGAAGCTGCAGTAACCGCTCAGCATCGATTTGACGAGTTAAGCTCTAGCAGAAACCCAGGCGAGGTCGAAGCGCTGAAGGCTGAATTGCACGACACACAAAGCTTTGCCAGAGCCGAGGCTGGACGAAGGACAGAAATCGAGCAGAAGCTACGCATGCTCGAGGTAGACCACAAGGATGTCCAGGAGAAGCACAGAGATCTTTCAAACCAGGTCACTAGCCACATCTCCTCTCTGGCAGCGCTTGAGGCTGCAGTGGCTGCTTCGTCTACAAAGGCGACAACATTGGAGCGACAACTTGATGAAGAACGAACAAACCGAGAAAACGCTGAGCGGAAGCTTACCCAGCTACGATCCGAGCACGAAGAAAGGACACAAGACTTGGAGAATACTTCAAAGCGGCTACGAGATGCGGAAGAATTGGCGGAGACACACGCTAAAGAGGCGAACACGCACCGCGAAGCTCTTCTTGTTGGCTTGTCTAAGATCTCACGACCTGACTCTGCTTTGGCTCGCGACACGAGTAGCGACGAGAGAATAGCTGCTCTGCAAGACGCTGCTGAAGAAGCGCACAAATTGGCTAAGTCGAACGAAGAAGCGGCAGAAGCTGCGGCACAGAAACTCAGAAGTGCTGAAGAACGCATTGCCGGCTTGGAGGCATACCAAGAACAATCAAGTCGTGAAGGGTTGGGCATCAGACGTCAACTTCAAGCAGCCCTTCGAGACCTCCAATCTCATCAAAACGAGAATCGTGATCTTCGGAGTCAAGTCGAAAATCACCAGCGCAATGTGAGCGCACTTTCGGTGCAACACGGTGCGCTCAAGGATCTGCTCGGCGAAAGAGGTGTTGACATGTCTGCCAATAGGAGGTCACCTGGCTTTGACAACGGTTCGCGTAATGGCACTCCTGATACAGGACGTTCTCGCGAGCTTGAACAGCAACTGCACGCTAGCCAACGGGCACACGACGAAACAAGGTCAATGTACGAATCAAGAGCAGAAGAACAGGAGAAGACATATCGCGAAAAGCTTGAGCAGCTCGAGAACGACTACCAATCTCTTTTGACCTATGTCAAAGGAACGGAGAAGATGTTGAAGAAGATGAAGGAAGAGCTTACAAAATACAAGTCTGCCAATCAGCGTCTATCTACCGAGCTCGAAGCCGCAAGAGATGGCAAGGCAAGCGTCAATAGTAACAATACCGACGCGACTGAGTGGGCAAACGAAAGAGATGCTATGCAAAGTGCTATCAGTGAAATCAAAGTACAAATGCAGGGACAGATCCAAACACTCGAAGCAAATCTGGCTAATGTTCATCAAGAGTTGGACAGAGCGAAGGCTGAGCGCGACCATCAGAAGTCAAGCCACCAAGAACTTTCAAAGTCGGTTGACAAGCGCGAGAGGGAGCTTGCCGAATTGAAGTCTGAGAACAGTATGCTTGAAACTCGTGCTCTGGACGCTGAACACAGAGTGACGATGCTTCTCGATCAAGTCGGCACGTCAGTCAACAACTACCGCCGTCAATCACAAATGCAACCAATAGCAGCTCTCAACAGCGCATCTGGCAATAGAACATCCACCTCGCTTACAAACCATAACCGACCAATGAGCTCATCTTCGAAAGCTGAGACAGCATCTGAAGCTGATGAGCATGACGAGACTCGAGGCTCAGTAGCACTTGATAACTTAGCCTCTGAGCTGGAAACCCTTCGCTCACAATGGGAAAGTCAGAGTCGCAATTACAGATTAAGCGACCGGTTCGACTTCGAGCGAACACCTACACATGGACATAACACCAGTACCGGAGCTGACCTGAGTGAAAGTATGGCTAGGTGGCGTAACGAACCTGATGATGATCATACGCCGATTGGAGGCCTCTCACGAGATCAGCCACAGCTTCAGGGAGCACATACTCTGACCACGACGCCGGCTGAAGCTGCGGCTAGAGCTGCAGCGGGACATGCTACAAGTGCATAGAGGACACTGAGTGTTGCGAACAGCATGAACAGCGTGCGAAGGAGGAGATACACGATTCGTAATGTGCGAGATATTAGCAGGAGGTCGACTATGTAAATCAGGCGAGTGGCCGATATGATGTTGATGATTGTACTGTACTTTTTATCTGCACTCCATTACGCTGGGTTGGAAAAGGCTTGTATCATTGTCTGTAGGCAGGCAGAGCATTCCTATACTATACAGGAGTTCTTCGCTGGTCGGAGTGCTCGAATGGTAGATAGGTAGTCGAGATCAGGTAATGTAATAGCCTGTAACATAAGAGAACAGTAGCTATCCGAGCTTCAGCAGGACCAACACGTCTGCAGTATCTCATGACTATCTTCTCCATAGTGGTCGAGGTATTGTTCAAGCATTAGAGATACCTCATCTCCAGTGATGATTCGTGAGAATACATATTTTGTGGCCGAAATTTTCAATCTCTCCTACAATACTTGCTGCCTTGATCTTTTTGAAAGCGAAACTACTGTTCGGTGGTAGTTTGTCACTGAAGGACAAGGAACCATTAAATATATCCACCAGTTCGATTACAGAAGGACTACCACTTATTTTGCGCATGCCTGGCATGTCAGGCAGCAATGATCAGTTCGCCTATTTCCAGAGCTCCTTCCTTCAAGATCGAAGCTATCACGCGTTGTCATCTACATCACAGCCCAAGCAAGCTTATCGAGGCGCACTCTTACCACTAGCAGCAACACGAAACGCAGCATGATTGTCAGGGACTAAAAGGCATCTTCTGACTTTGCAAGTCTCTTTCTAAGATGTCTGTCAGTGCCGTATAGCCGTGACTTGCAGAACATATGGGGTTCATACCCGATTGACAGGGGTTGCATTTGCCTCTGAAGCATTTTCTACTGGTCTGGGGAGTGCTTGCTTCCCCGTAAAATAGCTGCCATGGTCCACTTTAATGCGGTGAGGAAGCTAGTCAACGACATCTGCACCACTACGTTCACTGGTGTAGATGATGCCTGCTTCGGACGCTTCCCAGGATGTCTAGCCAGTCATAGAACTCCATGACTCGTGCTTCTACTTCAATCGCCCTTCTACTTTCTATGCACTCTTGGTCACTGAGATTTGTCCTCTTGTTGTACTACTGACAATACTAGTGCCAGATTGGGCTCGAGGGTTGCCATACGGAAACTGCTTCTCCAAGAAGTAAACAGCGGCTAGAGGTGGTGAGCCGAGGCACCTGAAAATTAGGTGAAAGTACAAAGATAACAGGTCGAAATACGGAATAAGCACTTCTCGACAAGATGGCTGAAGAAAAAGCTATCTTTGCCAATCTATCACGTGTCGGTTCTTACGAAAACTCTCATCCACCAATAAATCCACCGTCGCCACCAAAACAGTCGATAGACAATGCCAGTGAGACCACGATCAATTCACATCATGATCCAGAGAAGACAGCGGATGCACAATATGCAACAATCGCGCCGGTGCCATCTAAAGACGTCAATCTTGTAGACTGGAAGGGTCCAGACGACCCAGAAAAGCCGCTGAATTGGACCAAGAAGAAGAAATGGACGAACATGGGCATTATCGCCTTGCTCACACTCCTAACTCCTTTTGGGTCAAGCATGTTTGCACCAGGTGTGCCGGATATGATGAGGGACTTTCATTCAACGAACGTTGACCTTGCAAGTTTCGTGGTGAGCATATATGTGTTGGGCTATGCATGTGGCCCACTCATAATTGCACCTCTGAGCGAGCTGTACGGACGTGTATGGGTGTACAATATTTGTACATTCTGGTTCTTCATATGGACAATCCTGTGTGGTGTTTCTGTGAACATGCCCATGATTATCGTGATGCGATTCCTGGCAGGCTTGGCAGGCTCATGTCCGATCACAATCGGTTCAGGCACGATTGCAGACTGCTTCAGACAAGAAGAACGTGGTATGGTCATGTCAGCCTGGACACTTCCGATCCTTTTAGGGCCGACTCTCGGTCCTGTTATTGGCGGCTATCTTTCGGAATATGTTAGCTGGCGATGGAACTTCTACCTTCTGGCAATCTGGACTGGCGTGATGCTGGTGCTCTGCCTCTTCTTCATTCCGGAGACATACCCACCAGTCTTGCTGGAGCGTAAAGCCAAGAAGCTTCGAAAAGAGACCGGCAATCAGAATCTCAAGGCACCATCTGAGCTGTCAGGGCGAACACCAAAGCAATTGCTACTAACTAACATCATTCGTCCCACGAAATTGCTGGTTCGGTCACCGATCGTGTTCATCTTGTCGCTATTTATCGCAGTCATATATGGTATCCTATATATCATGTTCAGCACCATGACTATAATCTTTGAAGAGCAATACCATATAGGTGGTGGCAATGTTGGACTCACTTTCCTTGGGCTCGGGCTCGGACAAGTAATTGGCTTGTTCATTTTCGCATCGACCTCGGATAAAACACTGAAGCGAGCTGCGGCCAAAAATGGAGGCGTGATGAAACCAGAATTCCGGTTGCCTTTCTTGTTGTATACCAGCTTCTTCGCGCCAGCTGGTCTTTTCATTTATGGCTGGACAGCCCAGTACAAGGTGTTTTGGATAGTGCCCATCCTCGGAACGTGTCTGCTAAGCATAGGCATGATCTGCGCATTCATGCCAATTGGTACTTATCTGGTAGATGCGTACACGGCTTACGCTGCAAGTGCTATGGCAGCGAACACTGTCTTGAGAAGTCTAGGTGGTGCATTACTACCATTAGCAGGAAGAAGGATGTATGCGCAGCTTGGATATGGATGGGGCAATTCGTTGCTGGCATTTATTTCGATGGCGTTCATTCCACTCATCTGGTTGTTGATAAAGTATGCTGAGCGGATCAGAACAAGTCCAAGATTCCAGATTAAGTTGGATTGAGCTGGGGACATCCAATATGGACACCATAGAGCATAGACATACTAGTATATAGATGGCACAAGCTCAGGAGTTCGATGAGCACATGAGCATGTTTGTTACTGTAGATGCAACAGAGGCTAGAAGATACACTTCAACACTCCTATTTTCCGCTAATTGAGGTCCAATGTTTTCGTGTCCATTGGTCCTGGCCAGTGCTCATATTTTGAAGCGGTCATTCTGACATGGTCCTTCTCCTGTCGGAGATGTCGGTGGTGCGGGGCTGATCTTCGCTGGAGACAATTTGCCTTAGGTGCGCGTTCTCGAAACCCAACGCTAGAACGATAAACATGATGGGTAGATGCTGCACGCGAGCAGAACATGGTGCAGGTCAACCCAACACGCGAACAAATTGTTGTTCTCACCTTAGCTTGCTTATGGCAGGTACGCTTGAGGTGATAGCCAGTTCTGAGCTCGATCGAACCTGAACTTAATAGTGCTCGCCACTTTAACTCCCTCATTAGTGATCCGAATAGAAACAACTCGCAGCCTCAACCGCGCCTATCACATGTCGTGCTGTCTCATCAAGGGCCAGACATGCATTAAGCCTTCCGTTTCTGTCTCGTCTGGACGATCAAACCCGTGACTTGATGTGCTGATATGCAATAGCACTCTTGTCCTGTAATTCAACCATTAAGAATTACTAACATCACCTCTTCATCATGAGCTCGAGTAGTGGCCATCCACAATTCAGTGAAAGCAGCTCTGTCCTACCACAAAGCGGTTTTGGTAACAGCCACGATGCAGATATCTTCAGTCAACCTACACTACCGAGACGCAGCCAGTCTGACCGCGTCACTCACTTCCCTTCAAGTCACCTGTCACGACACGACCGTGATCTGCCACCAATTCCGCAGCCTGACCTCTCCCCAGAAGCACGAAGAGCCAGTTTGATAGCGATGGACAGGAAAAGAAGATTTACTGGGTTATCTCACGAAACTGGCAGACGACGAACAACGACTGGTGGCTTTACCAACCGAGACAACAGATACCACCCGAACAGTCCAAGGCGAAGCTCGCACCGATCGTCACTTGAAGATGCTCAGAGTTCAGCACCACGAGAAGTCATTGATCTGACAAGTTCGTCTCCAACACAACCTGAACCCGTTAGACCAGAATTATCCCGAGCACAGAGAACATCTTCCAACTGTTCGAGAGGCTATGTCGTGCCTCGCTGGCAACCGGATGCAGATGTGTCTGAATGCCCTATCTGCCATCGTCAATTTGGCTGGCTCTTCAGAAAGCATCATTGCAGAAAATGCGGTAGAGTAGTGTGCAATGATTGCTCTCCACATCGCATCACAATACCTCGACAATATATTGTCCACCCTCCTGGCTTTGAAGATATGGTAGATATCCCAAGAATAGACTTGACAAGGGACTTCGCGCATGATGATGATACTGGTTTACCAAGCCCTTACAGAAGACGAGGCTCGGCGCTGGGAGGTGGTGAAAAGGTTAGGCTATGCAATCCTTGTGTACCTGATCCGCAGCCTGAGCTACAGGCAGTGCTAAGAGAAGGACTACCAAGACTACCCATGCCTCCTCCACCTGAACCTCTGCGTCCTGCTCCAGCTGGCATATCGAGCTTCGCTCAAATGCACGCCCTAGCTAGTAGACAGGCTGTACAAGAGAGGCGATACATGGACCATCTACCTCAGCTACCGCATCCAGGCACGAGAGTACGTGCTTTTGATGAGGACGACGATTCTGGCTCTTCTCCGGAAGCATATACTTCTACTCCAAGACGGCATGTAATGGTAAGCAATGTTCTAGTATTCCTGGTTCCTGCATGCTAATTGTACTAGGGTATATCTGCCCGACACCAGCCAATTCATTCTCGCTTTCACTCGCTTGACTCAAGACAAGCACCTCTACCATCCTTACCACCATTCGCTGCTCATTCACATCAACGATCGATCGATTTCGCACGAGCACATAACATTCCTCTACCACCAGGATTTGAAGATGCTCTTCTATCAGGTCGTCTGGGTCAGCCTTCAAGCTCAGCCCAACCAATTACGCATATGCCGCCTCGTCGTAGGATCAAAGAGGAAGACATGTGCCCAATCTGTCGTCACGAACTTCCGCCTAAGGGACTGAACGGCGACGAGACAGATCGCGAGAACCATATCATGGAATGCATATCTCAGCACGATTCATCAGCAGCACCACCTCAAGCATCCTTACCGACACAAACTTCCTCCTCCGCACCCATGCGAACACAACAATTCGGAGCTAGTGGTCCGACCTCGCCAGTCCACTCGCCACCACGTCCAGTATCACCTCCATCAGCTCGTCCGCCTCAATTTTTTCGCTTCACCGCAACAGAGAAAGATTGTGGTCCTGCCGAGGGTACGGACGGCGAAGCCCAGGAGTGCAGTATTTGTATGGTTGAGTATGATGTTGGAGATAAGCTTGTTCGGCTGGAGTGCTGGTGTAAGTTTCATGAGGACTGTATTGTTAGCTGGTTTGGGAGACGGGCGGAGTGTCCGGTGCATAAATTGAGTTAATATAAGCACATGGCTCGTATACGGGGCAAGACGTGGTTATTAGCCAGGGAGAAGCGGATTAAATGGGAGCTGATATGCACAGCTTAACGATTTTATGAACATCACCAGAATCTATACCAGCACAAGGTTATATGGATAGCCGCATCTGCTATCTTGCTATGACCAAGAAGGTGTTGGCATAACAACAAGTAACGTGGAACAATCCCTGCGTATGCGTAGGCATATGCAGGCACTACCAATTTTTTTGAACCTCCTCAGATCATTTCTACCGCTTGACACATTCTCATTTACACTTTTCGGAAAGCACCTGCATTGTACAAAATTGTCCATCTCCTGCACACTCTCGGCGAAAAGTCGTAGGAACATCCATACGACAACCACTTAATCCCTACAACACGTCAAGCGATGTACAGAAATCTCTACGCGTTAGGAACCAGCGTACTGTAGATGCTCCTGGATATGCACGTGATCAAGTCGACGCCCAGACAGGATCGGTCGGTGATGGAGTCAGTCGAAACTCCTATCTGGTGGCTGCGTTGAAGCGGAGCAGCAATCTTCGCCACCATTGTGGCTTGCAGACGAGCTAAGCAGTGTCCCGTGCCCACATAATCGCATTGTTGCACTTCGTTGTCTTTCTTGAGGACGGCATGCTGTTCATCTTGACCTGCGGGTAGGAGGTGATAGGTGTATGCGCCGTCCCCTTAATAGTTGTCTTTGCGTAAAAGACGACTTAATAATGGTCAGGTAATGATGATGACGAACTACACGATATCTTCTTTATCCACTCTACGCCTTAATTTAAAATCTAAAACGGCAGTCTCTTCCTCCTCTATCTAGCTCAGGCAACAGTGGATGACAAAATCCCCCTAATGAAACAGGGAGGCCGAGCCAAGTTGCGAAATCCCTGCCGATGTGATGCTTGGCATAATCTGTGGCAGAAGGAAATCAGGATGAGCGCGAATGTTGCGCATCAATATTGACCGATAGTGATCCAACTCACTGTCGACTGAGACGATTACGAGCCTCGGCATGACGAACTTTTGGACTTCGAGACAGATCAATTTTACAACATTCAACAAAGTGCCGTTTAGTAGTGCTAGCACGTTACCTCGCGGAGTACTAAGCTGACCTTCCCCTTATCCCATGCCAATAAATTCATCTGGTCGCGGCCGTCTCGTACTCCGCCTCTCCGGGGACGGGCAATCCCAGAACACATTCTGGATGCTGGACGGCTTGCGCTATTGAGCCTAGCTGGATTTAGGGTTATGAAGGTGCTTCCAATCTTCACGTCCTGTCCACGCCCCTTCGAGATCAACTGTGCTGCGACATCTATACTCGATGTGAGCCATACTGCTTCTGGTTATCTGCTGTCCCTTTCTGGCATCGCGTTCAGCTACCCACCGAAACGCCAGGTGATGCGACCTCCTTTCAGAGCTCGGGTCAGCCGCAATAATGACCAAGGTTGAAGGAAATGCTGGTCCTGGATGTATGCTCGAATGTCCTTATGCCTTTGACTCTGGTTTGTTGCACTCATCTTTCCATCAACGACTCATCATACCACGCTCCTTCGATTTTCTAGCTTCTCCAAAGCGTCACGGTCCTTACCACCACGTTCATTTACTTCGACTGATTTTTTGCGAGGACGTGATACGATAGGCAGAGCCTGACACGTCTGCTTTGACTTTACTAATGTTTAGAAGAGTCAGCTGAGTGCTCGAGTCGGTCCTTGATCCCGACATTGGTAGTCCGTACACGAATCTCAATCGCGAAACCTTCCAACGATGTATGAAGCCTTGAGCAGTCCCAGAACCATCAAGCTTGGCGCTATATGTTGTGCACTGCTTTTCATCGTGTGGACTTTCAGCGCATATAAACCAAGCGACTACTATGCCTCTTTCCAGACAGCGGCGCCCAGCAATGAAGAGGTTGAAGAGGCTATCTTTTATCACAGTGACGAACAGGTATCTGCTCTGATCGAAGGCCAAGAGAACGTGTTTTCAACTATATTAAACACGGTAGATGAAACAAGTACAACTTTGCAGTCTGTAGAGCCTGTGACAGTTACAATCGAAAAAGAAGTCTTACATACAGTAACACAGACCGCCGAAGCACAGATCATTACGGTAACTACAGAAAAGGTACAGTCAACCTCTCCTTCGACCTCTTCATGGTCGAGCAAAGATGGTCTCATTAAACACTATTCGTTCCGCCGTCAATCCACAGAAAGTACACCATCCGACACAGTTTTGATCGCTGCCATCTCGCGTGATGAAGCATCATGGGGTCGCAACCCAGCTGAAAAGCAAAGATCCATTTACTCTCACCTCGACTTCATCACGAACAACACTTTGCAGCCAAGTCAGATATCTGTTGCGATTTTGACATCTTCACCCATAGAGTTTGAGAGATACGCACAGATTCTTACTCCAGACTTGGCGCTTGGCAGTCGCCAGCGATGGCGAAATGCTACATATTATGATTATGACTTCAAGCGGGTTTACCTGGTGCTTCACACAGCCGAAACTCGTGAACCGAAAGCGATCGCATCAGGCTCATCAAGCGCCACCACCGACGCATCTCGCGGAGCTCGTCACAACGTTCCTCAGCACGAACGTCGGGCGAATTTAGCAAAGCTCCGCAACTACATCCAGAACGTGGCACTTGAGCACGAATCACATATTCTCTGGCTAGACAGCGATGTCTACAGGTTTTCCTCTAAGACTATGATCACTGATATGCTCAACAAGACTCGAACCACCTCGGAAGCAGAAGTGGGTATCCTCACGTCTCGGTGTCGCCGTGGTGAGCCATGGCTAGCAGATCAGTGGATGGCACAAAATCCCAATTTTACTCTTCCCGATGAACCTAGAGCCAGTGACAGCTCCACCCTAAAAGCTCACAAAGAAGACCTTCGTGGAAAAGAGAACGGTAACTACGAAATTATAGCGCACAAGACCCAGCAAATGGGGCACTATGATCTCAACGCCTGGGCTGGTCGACGTCAGGCTCCGAATAATGTGCAGCAAGAGAAGCTTTGGAAAGACGTTGGTTCTTGGACACCACAAGGCTTCGAAGGAGAAGCGCATATTCTGGACGGTCTGATTACAGGCACGACGAACGACGACATCAGGAGGCTAGATAGTGTCGGTGGAACGATATTGATGATTCGAGCTGATTTAATTCGAATGGGGTTGAACTTCCCAGTTGGATATGTTGTTGGCATGACTTATGAGCATGGCGAAGGTTTCGATGGCATCGAGACAGAAGGCTTATGTCTGATGAGCAGGCTTATGAGTCGTGACGGAAACAGCACGTGTTTTACCATGGGTGGCGACTGGAGCGTCTGGCACACAATATTCTAGTGATGCCGTGATCAAGGAGATTGCAATTGACACTTCAGATATAGGGAGCTGTTATTTGAGCTATCGGAACTGGTGCATGATCGATCGCATACTGCGCCGCAGATTTCACCGAGCACTTCAGAACATCGCTCGTCACCTTAGCATTCCACTGGATATCAGAACGATGCCAATTCGCGCTACCAAGCGGCTCGAATTGTGGCAAGTTAGCAACGACGTCGATAACCCCTTTCAAAGTCGCTATCTGAATTGTCGAGTCTGCCACGGAGAAAGTCACTTCCATCAGGTCTTGCTTGGGCTTACCAGGCTTGTGATTATGTATCCGGGCGATACTGTTGGCCATCATGATACGACCTTTCTCACAAGGGTCACCTGCAAGGTCAGGCGGCAGGATCTTCGTACCAAAATTGAGCTCCTGACTCGCGTAATCGAGCCAATATGTGTCCCCATTTGTTGTAAGTACAACAAATTCGGGTCGATAATGTGCTTCACCTGGACAGCCCGCGTCGATGTGTGTTCTCGGGATGCCGATGAAAGATGTTAAGCCAGGTCGGGTATTGAGTGAAGCTGGCAGTGGTTCGAAATTTGATCC
>JAKLMI010000091.1:0-60457 GCA_022813495.1 Pasadenomyces melaninifex
AGGGTCTCGACTCTTGTAAAGGCGGAAGCTAGTGCTTGTCTCTGCTTCTGAACAGCATCAGAAGTATAGCCAGTATTCGACGATTGCACCATGAACCTTATTGTGGCAGCGGAGATATTGTTCCGAGCCAAAGACAGCCTTTCTTCTGTTTGCCAGTGCCTGTCAAATTTGAGCCGCATTCACCGTCCTTACGATTCTCGACAGCCAGGAGCTGTCCTTTTGAAGTTGTCGGTTGATTTGTCATCCGAAAATCGTTGCAAAAGTGTACTTAGCAGTCCAGTTGATCTACAATCGGCTCGTGCTTTTTGCACTTCGTATAGGCGCAGATGGGATTGCTTCGCCGTTTCAGCTCAAGTGTTGATCAGGTGTTATCAATCGGATCTGACCAATTGAGACGTGTAGGTAATCCTAGCTAGATCTTTGTCGAACATGCACCTGAAAGACGGCGAACTGTCGCACTGAATTTCGATCAAAGCCCGTTTCTTTGACGGTGTGTCTGCATACAGGTCCTTGAAGCCTTCATTTCGATCCTCGTTCCGCCGTCATGGCAAAACTTCGTTGAAGCCTAGTCCATGGCCGATGGGTCACCGTAGAGCTGCTGGTATGGCTTGGATGTGCGCTGCTCCGATGAAGACTTCTGGTTCTGCATGAGCCGCATAGATAGAGCGCGTACAAGACCTTGCACAAACATATCTCCGGTCCAACATGCAAAACCTAAGCTTCGCATTCACAAGCGCAAGTTTCTTCAGCCATCTTTGCCCTGTCCATCCTCCTCGAGTAACCTTTTGCCATCTCCCTGCTCCGTCTTCAGCACATGACTCCCCCTCCCACTACCCAACAACCTGACTTCCTCTTCCAGCCGCTTGATCTCCAGGCGCTTCTCATCCTGCATTGTCTCGCTTTCTAGTGTCACCCATGCCCAGTAAAACACTTGATAGCTGAAGAAAGCTAGAGTCAGGCACTTTGCCAGGGGCCGACCGTGTGTTCGATAGAAATTCGGACGAGGTTGTGCGGCAGGAGACTCGTATGTCTGAGTGAGCTTAGACGTGAATGCGAATGAACGATGTGTTTGTATTGAGCTGTGAGTAGGACGGCAGGCGATGAGACGTGACAGAGAGCTGCGATTGCGTACTGATGTCGAGAGCATGATCATCTCGCAACGTGGAAGTCGTTATGCAGGCTACGACAACTCTGTTGCTGTCCTTAAGTTTGATGTGATTGAGAGTGGGTGGATATTTGTTCGGTGGAGACTACAGTCAGGTGGAGATCCGGAGTGCGAAACTTGAATCAATGGGAATGTCTACACTACACCGTAGGACGGTTCTCATTTTGACTATAGCAACGTAGGTGCTGCTGTCCACGGATCCAACTACCTTCTAGTATTGCTCAACTTGATTTGCCGAAGAGATGTACAATAATATTAATACAGTTCAGAAGAAGTGCTACTGAGATCTAGCCGGAATGGACCAGTCATCTTGGTGAAAAAGCTCATCAAGGCGAGACTATAGTATCTTTGGATGTGAGTCCGATAGGTACAGCCACCACGATGGCCAGACAATACATTCTTTGAGGCGCCAATTTGAATCAAGAAGATCTATCCAGAATCGATCAATGCGGTCGGTACCTAGGATCTATATCAATCAAGTTACTCCACGTACCTAGTCGTAAAGTTGCTATAATATCACTAAAAGTTACGTCGCTATAGATTGTATTATTAGTTCCTATTAATACTCAATTTTCACTTGCTTACGTTTCAGCTTTTGAGTCAGCGTTATTGAAATTCTGTAAGAGACATAAAATCCTTAATAATTGATCCGGTTTTACCATGAAACTAGCTCCACTAGCCAGTCTTTTTGGTAATTGCCTCTTTGTAAGCCTTTGTTGCCTCCTTGATACCGTCGAAGAAGGCCTTGTAGCTCGTCTTGATCTTGCCATTCAAGTCATCCACCATCTGATTCGTTTGTTTCACCACGTCTACAATGTCAAGAATCTGCAGAACGGCGTCGGTCACGGATGCGATCACTGCAATTCCAAGAAAGAATTTACCCCAGCAATCCATCATCTTGAACCAGCTCGTTTGCCTCTCTACACCACCCACAATTTCTGCAATCTCGTTGTATTGAGCAAGCTTAGTGACGGCGACTTTCATTCTGTTGTACATGATGAAGACGGAGATAGTACGCACAATGGTCAGTGCCATGCTGCCGCCGAATGTGAAGCCCTTGATAGCATCCAGGCACTTCTTCAGATCCTCGTCCGACTTTGGGCCTATATTGAATTTGTCCAGAGCATCGTAGACAGCATTTATTTCCTTGCTCTCAAAGAGTATACGTGCCGAGTTCGCATACTGTTTGAAGGTGGCGACATCGAGCTTGCCTCCAGCCACTTCGATCTTTGCCATGAACTGCATGAGAATAGCGCGACATGTCGGTCCGTCCATGCCTTTCGGCTGTTTGGCTGCCACGATGTTGTTGTTCGCCTTGTAAGCAGCGACGTAATTGCTGACTTGAGGACCGATTAGAGCCGCGATATCGGTGTCAACGGTCGTCAGCTTCTTGTTCAGGTCCTTCTGCTTGCCAGAAATTACAGCTCTCATGGTCATGGCAGAAGCCTCAAGCGGAACAAATGCAGCCATGCCGAAGCCGAAAGTCCAGATGGTAGCCACAGCGGCGGCATCCGCGCTGATCTGGACGGCATCCGCGGCAATGGTCGTGTCGCGCACATTCTTTGCCATACCTACCAGCGTGTTGAACTCTGTGTTGAGAGCTGCATCGGAGTTGAACTGGTCTAGTGATACGAAGAGGTCGTGCTCATTGATCAATGATTGGATGTCCGCGTCGGTTCCTCCAGTCCACCCGGACATGTAATTCAAGTAAGCAAACAAATCGGTACTCATATCGACGGCTTGAGATCAGAGTGATAGTCTTGAGTTATATGGGGTGATGCCGCTAGAACGTGCAAGATTTCTGAGTTGATTCTGTTCTTTTCGAGGCATGAATGGCTACCTTATATATTCTGTCTCTTGACTCAGGCAGCATAGGCACTGAATGCGATTATATGACCAATTTGATGGGAAATGCCAGCCGTTTGGCTTGTTCTGCAGGTCAGCCCATCCAGAGCTCAGCTTCTCGCGAGCTCTAGACGAGCTGAGCTCAGCCACCTATACATTGGCTTGAGATACCAAGCGAACACACCGCGATGAGCTCGAGAGCACTTTGCGCGAAGCTGGCCTCTCTCGTTGACTCGGTTCCGTTGTAAAACTCTGAAAATGTGATGCATCTAGACATGCGCGCCAAGCAGGCTTGTATGATTTTGATAGTTTCGATAATTGGTCTGTGTTTGAGCTGCTACTGGAAACACTGCTGAGCAGCACGGTACGGACAGAGAACGACGATCCGATCCAAACGGTGCTTCAGCTGGAGCTGAAGTAATTCGGTGAGTCTGGCTGACCGACGATCTCTGATGCCAAATAACAAACACCAGTGGCGTCTTGGGCTGAGATGCACATGGAGCTAGGATGCGCGTGGGGCTGAGATGCACGAGGAACTGCCACAGGTGAGCGAGAAGAACAACAGTTAACAAGTTGATATTATGCCTATAACTTAGAAGGCTGTACGGGATAAGAACAGCGAAGAATTGAGATAGTCACCACTACGGTTTGAATTAAGTTCTTTTGTTCGAATAAGACCGTTTATTTACTTTAAACTCAATCGCTCTAATAGTGGAGCTAATTGCGGAAATTCACTATCGCGAGAGCACGACTACACAGGCTGTCAGACCTGGATCTTAGGTGTTCAACATACCTAGACACTCGGCGCCGACCTAACCCCTACCTACCTACCTAGGTAGGTAGGCAAGTATACTATGTAGCTATGCAGATACGTCCGATCGTCTCAACTTAAGTAGCCTTAGTGCGGATTAGCGTTAATAGAACACTTTGAGGCTAGTGTCAAGACGTCTCAATATAGAACATCCTGCCGAACCGGTCTTGGTGTGACCAGAGAGCCTTTTCCCTTGTGACCTACGATATTCCGTGATCGTTAACCCGACTCGCACGCAAAGGTGACATCAGTGATGGAATAATCTCGTCGACTGCTCGATGAAAACAATGTTGAGCTTATCACACGTGTCAAACACTGCTCCATCATTTTGACTGCCTGTTGGAGCAGCAATGTATTTGACACCAGATCGAGCCGCCCGGTAAACATTGTCCACGAATGGGAACTGCCCAAGTTAGCATGACAAACAGCAAAGGCAAAAGGACAGCACTTACGAATGCATCACTCGACACAACAACGCCTTCAAGCTTCGACAACCAAGCCTCTCGCTCTTCTGGGGTGAAAGGTTGTGGTACCTCCTCAAACTTGGCCTCGTAGTCCTCGACCTCGAATTGCGACTTTGGCGGGACTTGACCGGAGCAGAGCATGTCGATGGCATTACTCTTGTCTGGTCGTTTAACGCCCTTCTTCCACTTGATATTGAGTGTTCGCTCGTGAAACCTCATCCACAAATTGTCTATAATCGTTAGCAGGGCACTAATGAAGTGGACTTTATTCACTTACCAGCTTTGTCGCCAGCTAATCTTGTACAGTGTATCCTCGACTGCTGTCCGGCTCCAAGACCCACGACTTGACCTCGATATGCGTAGCATACAGAATTTGATTGCGTGTATTTGAGAGCTATCGTAGCCACAGTTAAGTCTCGGAGTGTCTGCTCTGATAGCTGCGTGCCTCCTTCCGGACGTACGACGGATTTGAAAGTGTTTTGTGGTGTGATTTGTACATCGTTTCTACCCTGCGTCAAGCTAACACCATAAATTGTTCTTGTCTCTTGCTGTGGTGGCTCGTACGACTGATCAATCTGAAGCACGAGATATTTGCCTGCCTTTTTCTTCTTGAGGATATCGAGAGCCTCTGGCTCATAGTCTGGAGCAATGACGCCGTCTGACACTTCCCGTGAGATTATCTTGGCGGTTGGGACATCTACTTTATCCGACAGAGCTATGATATCGCCAAAGCTTGACATGCGATCTGCTCCACGTGCACGTGCATAAGCTTGTGCAAGCGCGGATTTGTCGATACCATCGATATCGTCGACCACGTATACCTTTCGTTCAGTATCGTTAAGCGGAATGCCAACGGCAGCACCGGCCGGAGAAACGTGCTTGAAAGAAGCAGCAGCAGGAAGACCTAGGGATTGCTTCAGCTCTCTTACCAGCGGATAAGCATTAAGAGAATCAAGCAAGTTGATGTAGCCTGGCGAGCCACTCAATACCGTGAAAGGAAGCTTTCCCTCCTTCACAAAGGCTGAAGCAGGTTTCTGATGAGGATTCGTGCCATATCGCAAAGTAAGCTGCTGTATACCATTTCCAGCGTACTGTTTGCGGAAGAAATCCGAGATAGCTGTGTCATAATCTGCCGTGTGCGTGAAAGCTTTCAGGGCATATTGCTGACGGCTCTGCTCAGTAATTTCACCTTTTTCCAACTCCTGCAGGAAATGGCCATAGTCCTGAGGATCACTGAGTATCGTCACCCGTGCGTGATTCTTGGCAGCAGCTCGTAGTAACGTGACACCACCAATGTCGACTTCCTCGACAGCCTCTGCGACCGTCACATTCGGTTTCGCGACCGTGTCCTTGAACGGGTATAAGTTGCAAACCACAAAGTCCACTTTCTGAATATTCTGATCAGCTAGATCTTTGTCGTCAGATTCAAGGTTCCGAGCAAGAATGCCGCCATGAACTGCTGGATGTAGGGTTTTCACTCGACCTCCCAACATCTCTGGGGCTTTGGTGATTGCTGACACATCTTCGACCTTTATTCCTGCTTCTCGGATTAATTTAGCGGTTCCTCCAGAAGCAAGTATGCGGACATTTTGTTTCTCAAGACCTTTTGCCAGGTCCAAGAGGCCTGTCTTGTCGTAGACTGATAGGATAGCGATTTTCTGTGACATTTTTCTCTCGGCTTGTTCTTGTTAGCGAGACTTATAGTATTGTTCTGTGTTGCTTGATAAATCTGATAGTGTCACCCCACATTCGGAAGCACGTCAAAAGTCATTGGAGCAGAAAATTTCTGCTTGAGCATGCCGACCTAAGACGTAGCAGTAGGGTTGAGTAAAACAGCAAATAGAGCAGGGAAGCAGCACGAGCAGATTGCTGGAAGGAAGTGTTCTGAGATGAATGGTAGAGCAAGTTCGAAAGACATGATATAGTGAATGCTTGCTGGATACATTTCTGGCTTTGCCGCGAGTTGGTGTGACTCTGGCACAGGACCTTGCGTCTTGAGTTCTATTTGGTCATCCTCACTTAGTCTCTATACCATAGCGATCAGGATTATCGTATCTTGATAACTCGTGCGTGTAAAATAGCTCTCTTTGGTAGCTTGCGACCTGTGTGAAAGTCTTCTGGCTACGCACTGTTCGAAATGTGAATGATGAAGGTAGCGAGAAAGCTGGAAGGACGCAATGAGACTAAGAGACACGACTCTACCAAGGTGGAGCCGCATTAGTAGTTCAGCGCGTGCAGAAACTCCAAGTCGCAAGCTGATGGTTGTCGACTTCATCTAATGCAAGGACCGTGCTTACGCGCAGGAGCGCTGCTGTCCAGTTCGAGAATCCGAACATCTCATTCGCTCAAGGCTCGTGTATATCAGAGCCAGAGATGCTTTCAATATGCAGCTCGTCTACATCAGCCTGAGACTGAGCAGGACCGTTTTCGTCCATTCTATGCGACAAGCCCGATATTCTACGTGAATGCTGAGCCACACGCTGGCCATCTGTATACTCTCGTCCTGACGGACGTGCTAAAGCGATGGGAGGTCCTGAAAGGAGACAAACAAGCAGCTCTTCTGACTGGCACTGATGAGCATGGTCTGAAAGTGCAGAAAGCTGCTGAAGCAAAGGACATTTCGCCGAAGCAGCTATGCGACAAGAATGCAGCCGTGTTCTTGGATCTAGCAAAAGCTGCCAACATCAGCTTCGATCGCTTCATCCGCACCACAGACGGCGACCACAAAATCGCTGTAGAGCACTTCTGGAAACAGCTCAAAGAGAGAGGATATATCTACGAGTCGACACATGAAGGATGGTATTCTGTCAGCGATGAAACATTTTACCCGGAGTCACAGATACATTTGATCATCGATCCTCCCACTGGACGCAAGATTTATGCTTCAAAAGAAACAGGAAAAGAGGTAGAATGGACGTCGGAAAGAAATTATCATTTTCGGCTTTCAGCTTTTAGGGATCGCCTGCTGGAGCATTACCGTCAGCATCCGAACTTCATCGTACCCGCTCAGCGCATGAACTTCATCAAGAACGAAGTCGAAGCTGGTTTGTCGGATTTGTCTGTTTCGCGACCGAGTGCGAGATTGCAGTGGGGTATAAGAGTGCCAGGAGATGAAACACAGACTATATACGTCTGGTTGGATGCGTTGATCAATTATATCACAGCGACAGGATATCCGACTGGTGAAGGTGATAAGCATAAGCTGTGGCCTCCAAATGTTCAGGTCATTGGAAAGGACATCATACGCTTCCATTGTATATACTGGCCCGCCTTCTTGATGGCGCTGGATCTACCTCTACCCCGAGCATTTCTCACTCACGCGCACTGGACCATGGGCAAATTCAAGATGTCTAAGTCGTTGGGCAACGGAGTCAATCCCTTCATAGCCTTCCAACGCTATGGGGTAGACTCAATCCGCTATTTCATGATTCATGATGGCGGCATTGTAGACGATGCAAGCTACGACAACAGCTTCATCGTAGAAAGATATAAGAAAGATCTCCAGGACGGTCTAGGCAACCTAGTCGCCCGCCTGCTGAAAGGACGACAGTGGAATATTGGCCGGTCTATCTCCGAAACGTTCAATGGTGATGTTGATCTAGACCAAGACCTCAGGATCGAGAACATGATAACATTGATGAATGAGACAGCCCCAGCAGCGGACAAGCTCATGCAAAATCTCAATCCTCGGAGTGCTCTGCATACGATCATTGAGCTGGTATATCGAACTAACGTCTTCTTCAACGAAATGGAGCCGTGGATGTTATCGAGGCGCAAAGAAGACGCTGCGGCTCAGGACTTGCTACGTCAGACGATATGCACGACTGCAGAGGCTGTTCGAATAGCTTGCATTCTGCTACAACCAATCATGCCGGAAAAGATGACTGAAGCACTTGATCAAATGAGGGTCGCTCCAGATAAACGAACTTTTCAGCATGCGAGATATGGAGGAGACACGACCTATGCTGACGGAGCTGGCGAGGCCATCCAAGAAATGTGGAATACACGGGTATGGCGAAAGACGAGAAAAAGTATGGACATGTCATTGTTTCCGGGTCTAATTACTGAAGATTGATCGAGGCGATCACCAACCAGTTCCTACCGATAATTGAGCTTCCAAACATTCACGACGACGAGGCCTCTTGCTCGCCAATCGAGACCATCAACAAGTGTTGCCATGGTGCGTTGCAAGACTCTCGAAGATTCGCGAAAAATACGTGTCAATGGAAGGCATGAGACCTCACGTTTGTCTTTTGGTGGAGTCCAAGTCCAAGCCTGCGATCTCCGCACCAGAATTGGGCGACGTGTACCTGCAGCAGCGCAAGTCAAAATTGTGCATATTACCACAATATATCCAAGTTCATTCGCCTTTCCTCACAACAGGACACTACAGACAGGAAGTACATCCTAATACTATCCTTGCAACAGACGCATGACGGCGATGGGATCTGTCAAAACATCTCCAACCCAGCAAAAGCCATGGATAGAAACACCACTGATCGAATCTAAGGCTCTATCGAAAGCAGCAGGATGGTAGGTGGGTTACCGTGGTCCCGGACAAATACTAACACGTACAGTCGCATCTTCCTCAAGCTCGAGAACCTCCAACCATCGGGCTCCTTCAAATCACGAGGCATCGGCAACCGTATGTTAGAAGCAATCAAAGCACAGCAAGAGAACCCTGAAGACGATCGACCCGTCCACTTCCACGTCTCATCCGGCGGCAATGCAGGTCTCGCTTGCGCCACGGCAGCAGTGACTCTCGGCTACAAATGCACAGTCGCTCTAGCAGCGTCAACGGAAGAGTCCATGGTCGCGAAACTTCGAGCAGCGGGCGCATCAGAGGTCATTGTGCACGGTGAAAACTGGTTCGTTGCAGACGCGAACCTGAGAGAGGTGGTCATGCCTGAAGCGGAGAGAAGAGGAGAAAAAGCTGTATACATACCACCATTTGATCATCCGGATGTTTGGGACGGTCACGCGACCATGATACCGGAGATAGCAAGGCAGATGCCGCAGGGTGAAACACCTGATGCGATCGTGTGCTCTGTGGGTGGTGGCGGTTTATTCAGTGGGATCTGCCAGGGTGTTGAGAATCAGAAGTGGTCGCCATCGACCAGAGTGATAGCTGTCGAGACAGTAGGTGCCGATTCGCTGGCGCAGGCTGTGGAGAAGAAAGAGCTTGTCAAGATGAAAGCGATCACGTCTGTCGCGACTTCCTTGGGTGCGCCTGTTGTTGCGCAGAGAGCTTTAGACTACGCACTGCAAGACTGGGTTTCAAATCTGGTGGTTGAGGATGCAGAGGCGTGCGCTTCGTGTTGGCGCTTTGCGGACGATGAGCGCTTACTAGTCGAACCAGCCTGCGGTGCTGCAGTCGCGTTAGCATATGATGGGAGACTACAGAAGTACCTTAAGGGCTTCTCGTCGGACAGCAAAGTGGTTATTGTGGTGTGCGGTGGTTCCAGGATTGATCTGAGGATGATGGACACCTATAAACAGCGCTTCGGTGCGCGAGCGAAGGAACTTGGCCTTACACGGTGCGCGGATGTGCCAAGCACTCATACGAGCGCGACGTAGGCTGGCTGTTAGTCGTCTGCGAGCTAATAATATGTAGCCAAGTATTGAGCGAGTGGTACAAGAGTTTCCTCGTATCCGTTCTTCCTTGACCAGAACGTTCATGCATCGTCAACGGTCAGGTCACTCTTATCGAAACCACACCATCCTTCTTTTTGACCGCATGAGTCTTCGAGCAATTGCATTTTAAGGCAAAGTGCAAAAGTTTGTCGCTCATGAAGTTTCTCGTTCACGAAAAGTACGTAAGCAAAGCATAACCGCGTGATCGCAAAACCCTGAGTCTGGGGAACGGGTAGCCAAGACATGTTTTATTGAGGCATCCTTGCTCGTTAATCTACCTACTGTCCGGAACCATCAATTTAGGCCTATTTCTGATGTTCCTGACTGGTCGGACTTCAAACTCCAAGGTCGACTTTTTGCACTGGGTCGCACTAAAATGAGCCTCAACTTCGTCAATCAATTTTGTTGGAGCAGGCGCAAATGTACTGGTAGTGTGACGTCTTCCATATCTGTTCGATAATGTGCGCTTCTATGATAGCAAGATCATACTTGTCACCATTTGCAAGGCGACCTTGCTGTAACCACATCTTGATGCTTCGTGTCAAAACTGGTAGTGAGTACTCTCCGCTTAGCCACAGTTTAGAAGGACAGCCAAAATGGTTTCAGATGAGCACAAGAGGGAGCTGTGGCTTGCTAGTACGACGAACAAGCCAATCAGAAATGCTCCTTTCAACTAGCTTCGCTCGGTGCTTAATTATAGCTTCAAAATGTTCATTGCAGATCCGAAGTCAGGAGTCCGCTTTCTTGGAACCCCCTTGTCAAATTTCGAGTAGCGAGAAGTGCTCTGAAAATATATGGACTGGATCTCTGCCATGTGGTTGTCTATACTTGCTGACCGCTGTCCATCATTATCGTACTAACTTTAAGCACCATGGCCGAGCTGAAGCCCGAGAACAACACCACCGTCACTGCTTCATCACAAGCATCAGACATTTCAACGCCACCACACGAGAAGACCACCGGCACCGAGCCAGTCGACCTTGAGCGTCTGGGCGAGCAGCATGGCTATGCTTTAGATGAGGCCGTAATCAAGACTCAGCTAGGTCTTCCTGCCGATGCAGTTCTGAAGAAGGATGCAACTGGTCGCGTGCTCATTCCGCAACCATCGGATGACCCTAATGATCCTCTTAATTGGCCTGTATGGAGAAAGCGCTTGGTTCTAGTTATGTTGGCCGTTGCGTCGTTCACTTGTGACTACTCGGCGGCAACTGGCGCTACTGCTTTGCTTGTACAGGCTGAACAGTGGCACATCAGTCCAAATACTGTCAACCATGCAACTGCTGGCAATACATTCATGTTGGGTGTTGGTGGCATTGCCACGGTATGGCTCTCAGCCTATTTTGGTCGACTTCCGGTGATTACTTGGTTCACTCTGATAGCTGCTGCGACAGCTGTATGGTCTGCTGCAGCAAGCTCTTTCGAAAGCTATATGGCGAGCAGAATCTTGAACGGTCTTTTTGTCGTTGCGGCAGCAGGTGGTGGTCTCATGTGGATCAACGACGTGTTTTTCTTCCACGAGCGACCGAGAATGATTACCGTTTGGTCGACGGCTATCATTCTTTCGCCTTTCCTAGGACCACTATTCATGGCAGCGATTCTTCAAGTCACCTCCTGGCGAGTCGGGATGTACCTCAACTTCGGAATCATCATGACCTCACTGGTCACGATCATTTTGATCGGACAGGAGACATTTTACCCACGTCACAATGTGGGCAAGGTCGTCGACATCCAATCCTATCCTCGATGGCAGCGATTGACTGGTGTCGCTCAGACCAAGACGAAGTACACTGGAAACACGCTTGTGTCAGCCGGATCCCGAACGGTGCTGACTGCTTCACGTTTGCCAGTCTTCTTGATCTGCCTCTTCTATTTCTTGTAAGTATTCTCCAGAAGCAGGTATCGTCACAAGTTTACTAACGCGAGCAGTGACTTCGGCTGGGTCGTAGGAAATAACACAACGATCTCCGTCATTCTGGTACCCGCGTACAAACTCGACTACTATGGTCTTGCTGCAATTTACTGTGCTCCAGTGATTGGCGCTTTCTTGGCTGTCCCGATCGGATTCTTCCTTTTCGACTTCATTGGCAAGATGTGGGCGAAACGACACAATGGTGTCATCTCACCAGAAGCACGTCTCATCCCAATCTGGCTTGTCCTCCCTCTGAAAATTGCTGGCTACAACATGATCGGTGTAACCATGGGACAGCATTTGAATATCTGGATCCTGATTGTTGGATGGGGTATGCATAATCTGACTGCCATTCTGACCACGAGCGCTGTTGGTGCTTACCTAATTGATGTAAGTTCTGCGGCTACATTTCATGCTCTGATGTTTTGCTGACACTTGCGCAGTGCTACCCTGAAGCTTCTGGCGAATCTGCCGCGTGGTTGAATTTCTCAAGGACGCTCGCTGGCTTCATTATAGGATATATCCAGCTCAACTGGGCTGTATATAGTGGACCCGCGAGATGCTACGGATATGAGACATTGATCATGGTAAGTCCCAAGAAATCGCTGTCGATCTCTAGAATATCGTCGCTGACATCTACCAGGGTCTTGCATTCGTCGTCTTTGTGGTTCCCCTAACGCTGTTTGGCTCCAAAGTACGCTCGATCCAGAAACCACTTCAATTCAAGACGTCCTAGATGAGATAGCGGATCTGGACTTGGCCACTCGGAAGGATGGGGTCCGATCATTTGAGTCAACATTAGCTGTAAATTTAGAACATATAATGATATGTCTGTCGGTATTCTCATACTTTTCTGCTAAAAGGCGCTGTCGCAAACATGATGCCTGAGGCAGCTGAAGTGCTTAGTACCCGGCGGTGAGCAGCTTACCTAGCTACTTACCTAGGTACCTAGGTAGGGTTTTAGAGCTCTAAGATTCTTTTGTTCAATGCCTAGAACAGCTGGGTTTAGGCGTTATCAGCACCCAATCATCAACGCCCGTAGCGGCTGCCACCGCGAGCTTCTCCGCACCCTACTCCTGCCATGGATATTTTGCACGTGCTTCGTCTTTAATGCAGAACTTATGAAGTCACCATTCTGAAGCATTGTCAATTCGTTGCTCGAACATCACGAATCGCGTGCAATATTCCTGGTTACAAATTAGGAATTGCGACTGCACCATGACTTGCAACAGATGAAGCACCTCCTTCACACTGGCATACGCGATGCCAACACATTTTTGTTCGCTGCGAAGCATGCGGCGAATTCTCAACCGTTGACCCGATGCTCAGATCTCAGCTTTACATATCATATACCCCATCGGATACGAACCTCACAGCCTCAGACACGATCGATATCGTATGACCCTCATCCTAATTGCAAAAGAGGGACATCACAATTCAAAGCAAGACCTTCCGCGCTACATGCCTTTCCGTCAGTATTGGGACTATTGAAAAGAGCTGACCAAGAAACGATCGCAAGAAAGCTGCCAGCGTTTTCCCATGTACGATGGCTACACATGAGTCCTGCCTTC
Organism: Pasadenomyces melaninifex; assembly: GCA_022813495.1. Taxonomy (NCBI): domain Eukaryota; kingdom Fungi; phylum Ascomycota; class Dothideomycetes; genus Pasadenomyces; species Pasadenomyces melaninifex. The sequence continues at coordinate 13,400 of JAKLMI010000091.1, forward strand.
CGAAACAAAGATCGTGACTCGAAACATCTATCTGGAAAGGCTACGCAAAATGAGGCGCAAAAGACACCCAACGAAGAGTCGTCCTCGCACCACTTTTACGATCGCTTCCAGATGCCGAATTTCCATCGACCTACAAAGGAAGAGCTTCTAGCCGCAGCGACGGGATTTTGGAGCAGGTTGAGGATACGGTTTAAATGGGCTGCGATAAAGTCGAACAGGAAATTTAATGCGGATGAATGGTTCGGATTCTTCTCGTGGATTGCGCTTGGCCATATCGTATGGCTCATTGTGGGGACAACGACATTCATCTCGTTAGCTATATTTGCGATCAACACTATCTTTGCGCAGGAAACACTGGCACGCTGGGTGGGAGAATACCTCACTCGAAACACAGGTCTTAAGATCGTTTTTGAGTCGGCTATTATCCCGCGATGGAACTCCGGCGTTATTACCTTCCGTAACGTGTATGTCAGTCGCAGGCCAGGACAAGACACAAAATCGACCGTGAAGAAGGGATCACCAGAGGAAGCTGCAGCAGCAGCGGCTCGAGAAGAGATACCTCCCGATGAGCAAAACTATACACAATTTGATATCACACTAGGCGAAATCAATTGCACCTTGAGCTTCTCGAAATGGTGGAATTCGAAAGGGCCACTCCAGAATGTTGAAATTAAACATGTTCGAGGTGTTATTGACCGCACACACGTCTTCTGGGACGAACATGCGCCATACGACCCTATGAGCCTAAGACATGAGCATAATCCTGGCGACTTCGAAATCGAATCGTTCAAGATCGATGACCTTCTTGTAACTTTGCATCAGCCCAAAGGCTTTAGACCATTCACAATCAGTATCTACAATGCTGACTTACCACGTCTCAGAAAACAGTGGATCTTCTACGATTTTCTCTGTGCGAACAGTATGACAGGAGAGTTTGATCACTCTCTATTCACCATCCATCCACGACAGACGCATTCTATTACTGGCATGGACATTGAGGCCGACGCCAATGAACCATGGAAGAAACAGTCGCGCATACGTATTGATGCTCTCAACATCGACCACTTGAATCGCGGCATTGAAGGACCGTTCGGCTGGATACACGAAGGCAACGTCGACATAGTTGCTGACATGTTGATTCCGGACGACAACGATGAGAGCGTCATTAAAGCAATGAGCGACGTCTATAATCAGATTGAAGCGCAGTTCTTGCTGAAGAAACGACATCTGCAGCGGCTCCTCGATAACAACGCAGCTTATGTCGAACCGGAGGACGACGATCTGACCCTGAGTCCGCCCTTACCAGTCTCTCGCGAAGCCGATCCTACGCCAGACTCTGATCGACGTTACCTCGTGATGGACCTTCGCATACACCTGAACGACGTACGAGCGACTGTCCCACTATTTACTAATTCTGTTTCATACGTTCAGCAAGCATTAATCCGACCTATTGTCGCATATATTAACAGTCGAAGAACATTTATACCTATACATTGCAGGGTCGTCAAGCGTACGGATGACTTCAACGGCTCATGGACCATTTACGACTCAAGATTGATGGACGACCTCAGCGCAGAAGTGTACGATGCATTCAGCCGCGATGTCACCGATGAACAAGCACGGATGAGGCGTTTCAAGAAGGTCGGCTTATGGAGCTTGCAACTGGCTGTGCAAGCAATTTTTTTGGTAAGCACATCCTAACACATATGAAATTAAGCTAACGTGGCTCAGGGCATGGCTGGTAATATCGCTTAGAGGTTTAGATGCATGGCGTTCAGGTCGAAGGCTGTTTTTACACGATGCTCTCGTACATATATACTGATATTAGACATGGTATATAATCAACGGGTCCCACCTCACACTCCAGTCCATAGGATCCGAATTTTAAGCAGTATTATGCGCATCACAACGAGGAGTGACACAAGGCGTCTTCTTCGGAATGTGGTCTTCAAGAACGACAATATGACTTACTTTGTACAACACATACTAACCAACAAGAAAGTACAGTGACATCCAGAATGAGTACGCAAGGAGACAAATTGTTGCAATCGAATGCTCAGCTGAAGCAGCATGGCTCAAAGCAAGCTATACGTGTATCGAATGCAAACTTCTTGACGAGGAAAAGGCACATCAGAAATAGGCATGTCACCTTGAAAACGCTGTCGCAGAAGATGGTATCAATCTATCAAGAAAACGGCGGCAAACGGAAGGGATCAATGATAGTAGGGACGAAATGGCAGCATTCTTCTGTGTGGTTTACATAATGGCTCCAAGCGAACGTTGACCGACGAGGTCTTCCTCGCTACTGATTCACACTCAGAAATGAGAAAGGTCAAGTCGAATCTGGTGCGATCTATTGAAAACCGATCTGGCATGACTGGCCTCACACTAGGTCTAAAGCGCTAGACTATCCTGCTACATCAAGTCAAACTCCTCCCGCTAATTAAATACCCCATGGCATTTACAGAGGTCTTGTAAAAGGGTCTGGAGCAGAATCAGGATCTGCGTGGCAGACCATACTCGCTCACCACCGATCCTGGGCTTAAGCACTGGTCGATCTGTGCCAGCCGACCAACAGCGGTGATAGCGTAATATTGACTGTAGTGACCGTTATCTTACGCATAGTCGCTTTGAACAAATTTTCAGCAGGGAGAAAATAGGTAGTCAAGATCGCAGTTCTCGACAGAAGCAACGAGGCTGCCGGCTGAGAAAGGTGCTAACGTGAAACCGGTAGACAAATATAGCCGGACATCGACATCATGGGCCGCTCATGAGCCAGTGCGCCTAGTGCCGAAGCCGCGGGCTGCTTCCGTGGACTCTACAGTGGTCCATTTCTCGGGTAGTGGAGTTATCGGCATGTCTCAGGTCAGGTAATAACACAATATTGCCAGAAGTGGAAAATGCATGAGGGGCCAAAGTAACTGGGAAGTCTGCTCGCGGCTCACTACTCTCTCCAGTTCAGCCTGGACCTGTCTCCAAGCTCACCTTCTTATCGTCGAGACCAGGATGAGCTTGTAGTGAAGTTTAACTCGGTCAACTATGCAGAGGACAGTTTTAGGAACACCCCGATTAAAACTCAACACATCCTCTCATATAGCGCTGGACTCATCCCGTCCCCATCCATAATCTCAGCCTTACTCAACAAGATCATGATCTCAAATCCGGCGGGCCGACTTGCCGTAATCATCTTGATGCTCGTGTTGCAAACTCTAGTCTTCGCCATTGAGCTTCTTGGTTTCACTCCAGGTTATATCCCTGACTCGGCCTTGCGTCGTTGGTGGCACATCAAGCAACGTAAGTGGTACTTACCGCTACAATTCTGGATCAGCCCAATATTCGTTGCCACGATTGGCGTCATTTTGGTCGCGATCACGTTCTCCAACACGAGCGGCGAGTTGCAAAAAGTGCCCAACACCTGCAGTGCTCAGGTCGATGCCGATATTGCCGGCGAAGGGGTTATCATTGGAGCTGTTGTTCAAGTTGGCACATTGCTCCTTGTATCCATGCTAGGTAGCTTCCATACTAGCGCTACTGGAACGAAAGAACTCGGCGCAGGCCTCATCTTGACCAACTTCTCACTTACTATCGCCTTGTTGGTCCGTCTGGGCAAGCGCACGCTGACCTTTCCCGACGCTATCATCAGCGCCATGATAATTGATGGTCAGGGATTGGGGCTTTCGATTCAACTCACGGCAAAGGAGACCCTGACTTCTCGTTGGCAAGTAGGCATAGTTGTCATTACACAGCTTCTCAGCCTGATTACTCTGCCTCTCATCACCTTTCGTTTCAGTAATGGCTCCCTTGCGGCGAACAGCAACTGTGAATGCTTGACTATCTTCTGGTGGGCAAAATTGGGGAACTGCCACGCTTCAACTCCGTTGCTCGAGCAGGCGATCTTATGGACATATTTTGCCTGGCGATGTGTCGCCTTTGTTCAGGCCTCATTCCATGGACTGTTCAATATGTGGTCTTTCGATCAGGCCGATAAAGATAGGCGCCATGCGCCAGAGAAGTTCCGACCTCTAACCGGAAGACTTAGCAAGATCACATGTCCACAGTACGATGATTTTGGCACCGCCCAGTTGTCAGAATACCCGGCGACTGTATCCCTTATGGGCGTCATTTACGGCATCATTGCCCTCACATCTCTAGCAACTGTGTTAACTACAAAAAGCGACCTTGATATTGTTGCATCATCTCAGGTTGACTCTGTCGGACAAGTGACCGCCCTTGTCGTTGCTGGTGCAACCGTTTTTCGTGCTGGCTGGCTTTTCTTCAACCTTTTCATGCACGAGGACCCCACAGGACGTGGTTTCAGATCACCCTTCAAGATTCCACGTTTCACAAACCAACATCCTTGGCTTAAACCAGAAGACAATCAATTTGCTGCTTGCTTATTACCACTCGGAACTTTACTTGTCGATTACCAAAATCTAGAATCCTGGCTAATTGAGAACAGCACGCTTCCAGATGAGACCTGTTATATGGAACCAGCCGACGAACACAAGAATGTGGTATTATCAGACACGAGCATTGACTGGCCAGCGATGGAAACCAGCATTCCAGGACCAAATATTAATTGGGATATCATGATTGCAAGGGCCATTACACCCGAAGTCCGAACTCTATCATTTCGACCAAGTCCCGCATATATTCAACGTCTCGCTATGCTTGATCCCATAAAATCTATGCTAAAGTCTGGGACGAAGACTTTGAGTCCATATCTTGTTACCGGTGCAATCCTCGTGAGAGGTTTGATACTAGCAAATTCAGAATCGAAATATTTGGATCAAGGACGACGAGTGTTGCGTCCAAGACTTTTTGAGACTTCGGGTGTTTGGCTTCAGATTTTCGACATACCCGAGCCTGAATCATGGATTCTCCTTCGCTACCGTGTAGAGAGAATAATGATATCAGGTGAAGACTTGGGTCACGAGGACAATAACGACAGCAACGACGACAACGACGACAACGACAATCGGAAACCAGTAACAGTCAGTGCCAACTTTTAGAAACTGTGAGAACGGTAGATGGCGGATCATCCCAACTTAGATGGAGTATGTCGCGCCATTCCCCATCAACCTTTACCTTCTGCTTCACCACAAGATGGCAAACGCGAGAGCTTGGGCATTCATCGAACTCGAGTCGTATGCATGGTAAGATGGCATCAATATAGACAAATTGTTGTCCATGTGCAACCAAGGTATGGAAGCCCAAGCCCCCGAAGAGTAATTTTGCACGAATATAGACAAGATCGACAATGCTTCAGCTGGCGCACATAGCATATATCTGTTGCAACAAGAAGCAGACGATTGTGCATGAGTCCGACTCGATCACCGAAGCACTATACAGTAAGAAGCAGGAGCTCGAAAGTCTTGCCAACAGAAAACCACATTCTTGTGAACTAATTCTATCGAGCCTGGGCCCATTCCTGCTCAAGCTTCTCAACTCGATGCTGCCAGTATCCCCTTCTTATCACATCCCATTTCTCACTCAACGCACGCAAACACTCTAGACTTCTTTTTCTTCCCGCTTCAGTGCCATCTTTACCGTAGATCTGACTCAGCATCTCAACAGCATGACTACTGCGAACTCCCATCTCCTGTCTCTCAACTTTCTTCTCACCCGTACCGGCATCCTCAAGCTCTACCTCAACCCACTGATCAGTCCATAGATCCCCGTCTGGCCCCAGAAACCCTTCACAGAATTCTCGTAGGGTCGAGACGTCAATAGCTCCATGCCATAATATTCCCTTGAGGTAATTCCACGTACTCGGATTCTGGGGTGCTTTCCTGATTTCGGATTTTGTGAATTCGATTTCTGCTTGGACTAGGTCTGAATCGACTAGGCCTGCTTTGTGCAGGAGTCTCTTCTCGTTGACTTCTTTGAGGATGATTGGTGGAGATTGGGCTTGTGCGTAGCTTAACTCTTTGTGTCCGAAGAGCAGGAAGTAGCGGTGGGACCAGGCGGAGTTATTCCGGATGTCGTCTGAGATCATGGTGTCGATTGCTTTGACTTCGGGGTGGGAACGGTATGTAGAGGCTGCGGAAGTGCCGTTGGGAGTAGAGTGTGATGGGAGTAGGAATGACGGTAGGCGTGAGCAGAGCCACTGGCGATATGACCAGACGTGGTAGTTCTTGGTATCTTGAGAGAGGATGTGGGCTAGGAAGATGTGTTCTGATTCTACGAACGTTGTGAGAATTTGCTGGGTGCGGTTGTCGAGGAGTTGATTGTCTGTACTATGTGTTTGCGGATCCGGGGGTAGTAGATCTGCTAGTGCATGTCTGTGATGCCAGATCTGGTAGTTTTTGAGGTTGCGGAAGGATATTTCTTCGAGCCACCTCAGCTCTGCTTGGATATTTGTCCAGAGATTCTCGTCGACTGGGCCGGTACTGTTCTTGGCTTTAGCGTCAGGCGAGTCGTCGTCGACTTCCATAATTTGTGGTGTCTCTGCATCGACAGTTTTGGAACTGTGCCATAGTCCTTTTAGTATGCGCATTCGATATATCCAGACAGTATAGTGAGCCGGATTCATACCAATGAGATCTTCTGTTAGTGCTAGAGCTCGTTCTGACACCTCATTGTCAGCCATGACAGCTCGTAAGTACGACATAGCTTCTGCATAACGTGGAGCATAGGCGATGGGTGCCAGAGCACCCGTCTGGTCTTGTTGTGGAATAGGCTCTACATCTTGCCAGTTAGGATGTATCGAATAGTACGCAGCAGTCTTTGATTTTGGAGGCTTAGCATCTGCCGGCAAGAGCTCCTTCATGGAGGTTGCGGATGCTGTAGCAGCCATGTTTCCAGCGCAGCCTCGAGCCCAGAAGATAATCTCTGCCAAGCTTCACGAAGCTCCTCGTGTCAAGCCAATCTGTCGCGAGCTGGGCTACAAATCACTAGGGTTACACAGGGATACTGAGTATACTCGGTCAACCTCTCCGAGACCGTTGTTGCTTGATATCATAAAGGTATTAGCATATTCTCGTGAGGATAGCCTGATGGTTCAGCAAATTCATTTTTGATTCACAATATAACCGACAAACGCATGATCCTGTCTACCAGGTCGGCTCATACTCCGGTCACAGTGTATGCAAGCGCTCGCCCCGCCTTGTCAAGATGGAATGTTAGGAACAATATCTACTGCTGCCACATCAGAACGTTTATGCAACTACTGTTATGCAGGGAGCGCAACCCAACTGCGCTGAGTGCCGTATCTTCCGCCGTATATATTTCCATCCATCTCGATCTATGATGCTACTCGTAGGAGATGCGAATATGCAGCAATCCAATTGCTAAGATACGACTCATTTGAATTCTTTGGATTCTCTCATTCTTCGACGAGTAACGATATCGGGCATTGACAGTTTGCACTTGTGGTTTTTCAAACACAAGTATCGAAACACAAATACTTCAGAGCGAGAGGGTAACAGCACGAGTCGAGCCCTTGTGCAGCTATGGGAGCAGGAGCCTCGAAACAAGCAGGCAAGGCAGCAGCAGCAGCTGGCCGCCGGCAATATCCAAGCAGTAGCTCTATATTGAACAATGCCACTTCGACCTCGAATGCGCCATCACAGTCGGCCCGACCTTTCGCGCCCTCTCAGGTGCACCCAAACCCACAGGAAGCTCCTCCGAGTGAAGACAGCAAGAGCCAGATTGTGGAACTAGATGGTCGCGACCCGCAATTCGGAGCTAGATTGGGACAGCTTGGTCCAGCTATTTCTGTCGAGAAAGCAGTACCCAATGCAGCTGCATTTCCAACATCCAGTCAGCCACCACTTGGTCAGCAAGGTCAGAACATCTTTCCTACAAGAGCACCTGGCCAGAACGCAGGATTGTCGGTTGTGCAAGCACGAGACAGGATAGCGCAGAAGTTTGACCAAGAAATGGAGGGCTTGGGTCGGGCGTCATTCACAGGACGCACGTTAGTCTCTGCCAAAGACATCAAAGAGATCTTAAGAATGAGAGAGCAAGGTGGACAATCTTCATCAGCTATCGAGAAACAGATGAGACTGCAAAGTGGCATACTCGATCAGTTGGTGAAGCCAGGTCTTTTTGGCAATGTACGTACAGGCTGAGGGTTAGGAATACGATACGGGTGAACTATGCCTCGTCCATACGCAAAGAGGAACCACATACAAGTGCGTGAGAGGGGCTCAATGCATTGCGTGGGTGCGCTGATCATTGTGCTGCGGATGCGTTGGAAAGCTGAAAGTACATTATGCAGGAGGATGTCCTTCTGCTGAAATGCGTCCAGCAAATGCTTCTATTATGAACACGTGGGTGACAGCAGCTATACGATGTTTCATATATCGTCAAATACTCGGAAAGGCACAAGCTGGTCTGCCTCTTCCCGTAGATCAATTGTGGAGCATCTAATCTCGTACTCTAGTCGCGCACCAATCAGATTGCACCAAGCACAAACGCATCCTGGATGCTTCTCAATCTGTATTTCCCAAATGGCTTGGCAATATCAAGACTGGAAGGTCTAAACTATGCTGGACTTACAAAAGGGCACTCAAGTCGTTGCATCCGAATGGTTCGTGAGGCAACAACAGCTTTCGACCTCTACTTCTACAAAGTCTTCAATATGAAGGCATCCTCAGTGCCACGCTGCCTCGTGGCTTTGTCGTTCGTTACAAGCATTCAGCAGGTCCTTGCCGTCAGCATCGCAGAGATCAACGGCAACAAGTTCCTGTCACCTTACAGAAACCAGAATGTGACCAACGTGACAGGTCTTGTTACGGCTAAGCTATCCGATGGCTCAGGTTTCTGGATTCGCTCTTTGACTCCTGATGGTGACTCAACAACTTCCGAGTCTCTATATGTCTACGGCAGTGCAAACACAACGGCTGTTGGCGATGTGATCACTCTGAATGGTCGTGTTTCAGAATATCGATCATCCTCATCATACATCTACCTTACAGAGCTGACTCGACCCTCACAAATCACCATTCAATCATCAGGAAATGAGGTGGAACCTCTTGTGATCGGCTCAGACACAGGGAATCCGCCTACTGAGCTTTACTCTGGTCTTGACAATGGTGATGTCTTTGGCATTCCAAATAACCAATCCCAAATCTCGAATGCTAACCCCAAACTCCAACCCGATTTGTACGGTCTGGACTTCTGGGAGTCGATCATGGGAGAGCTCGTTACCGTCAAGAGCCCTCGTGCTGTCGCTAAGCCAAATAAGTACGGTGATACCTGGGTAGTTGGTGACTGGCCCACAACTGGGGACAATTCCAGAGGTGGTTTGACAATCACTTCAGGGGCAAATGGCAATCCTGAAGCCATTATAATTGGTGATCCGCTGGATGGTAGCAACAATCCAGATGGTACCAAGCTCGGTGATTCTCTCGAAGATATCACGGGTGTCGTCTATCAGGCTTTCGGAACTTACAGAATCCTGCCCACTACAGCGCTGAAGGTCACCTCGAGCCGCTCACCTGCACTGCCAACGCCTCCGAATTTTCAAAGCACGAGCAAGTGTGGCGCTATCAAAATTGGCGACTACAACATTGAGAACTTTGCGCCCAACAGCACTAACCTTGATGGACGGGCAGGGCATATCCATACGTACTTGGGCCTGCCAGACCTTGTCTTCTTACAAGAAATTCAAGATCAAGATGGTCCAACTGATGATGGTGTGGTTACAGCAAACGGTACACTAGACGTTCTGGTGGAGGCTATTGCCAAACTTGGTGGTGAGAGGTATTCATACATTGATATCGACCCTGTCAACGATAAAGATGGTGGTCAACCTGGTGGAAACATCAGGAATGCCTACTTGTACAAATCAAGCGTTCTTGACTTGGCAAATCCTAACCCTGGCACTCCGACTGACGCAACAGAAGTCCTTGCCGGACCACGACTGAGCTACAACCCTGGTCGTCTTGAGCCTAACAGTACCGCTTGGGATGCCAGTCGAAAGCCCTTGGCAGCGCAGTGGCGGGTGCTTGCCGACAACTCCACATTCTTTACCATCAACGTTCATCAAACTTCTAAAGGTGGCGGATCGCCTATCGAAGGGGACCTCAGACCTCCTATCAACGGTGGTGTCGACCAGCGTACACAGCAGGCCACCATTACAGCTGATTTTGTTGCGCAAATTTTGGCTTATAACAGCCAAACGCCTGTAATCGTGGCGGGTGACTTCAACGAATTCACATATGTCCAGCCATTGCAGGTCTTCGTCCAACGATCAGGCCTGTTGGACCTCGACGTCGCTGCGGGCATTGACCCTGTTGAGAGATATACCTATCTTTTCGATATGAACAGCCAAGAACTCGACCATATCTTTGTTAGCAGCAGCATTGCTAATGCTGCTCAAAAGCCGTCCTTGGAGCACGTCCATGTCAATACACGTGAGTATACCCTCTTCAGATTTTCCTATACCAGCTAATTGTTGTATAGGGGTAAGCTACGACGATCAGATCTCTGATCACGATCCAAGTGTGGCGTTACTGAATGTTTGTGGAGGTCGTCCTGCTCAGAACGGCACAACGACGACCACATCGAAAACATCGATGACATCAACCACATCTACGAAAATATCAACCACGTCGGGAACGTCAAAGACGGTTTCCACGTCGGTATCGACCACTCTGAGCACAAGCACAGCCCACAGTGCAACGTCGTTGAATTCAGTATCAACGACTTTGCGAACAAGCACAAGACATAGCACTTCATCTTTAACACACGGGCACCCTACCACAAGCTCATCAACTTCGTCTGGAAGGAATGGTCATTGGAGACCGACGAGACCAACGGCGACTCCAAGCTGGATGGCCTGGACAGCTTAAGTCCACAATGAGAAGAGCATCTCTCATTTAGGCTTCTCTTCGGGCTGCAAAAGTGAGGCCGATCAAAAGAAGCATTCCAAAGTAGTTTAGGCCAAGCTGATGAGCCCATTCGCAAGCGCGACACGCGTGAGAAGTGCCGGACCACCAACGAGACTTGCAACTGGTTCGCAGAACTGACTGGCATTTGTGGTTGGGGTGTGTGTTGCCATCGCAGCGCCTTTCTAAGGTCTGCGTGGCCCAGTCTGCTTCGCCTGATGTGCCCAAAATGCGTCCGCACTTGACATTGCCTGCTGATGAGCTGATGGCATACCGGCAAGGAGAGCATTCTTTCGAGCCTGCTCTATAGACAAATCGCTATAGGCTGGTCCTGTGCTTGAGGCAGCGCTGGCGGGCTCCTTCGAGACCTTCACTATTATGCTTTTAAACGCAGCTTGCGACGATTCGAACTGTTTCAGCTTGTGCTGGTTAAGTGACTGACATGTTCACTCTCTTCTGAAATATCTGACAATCTTATTCTGTTTTTTGCTGGCGCCAAGAGGGTGTCGGATCGAGCTTTGAGTTGCCCTATATATCTGTTGCTCTGCGACTTCTTGCTCCTCCTTCGCAGTACTAAACCGGATTCTGTCCAGCAATCTCAAAGCCACGCAGGTCAGTCCACTGTTCAACAACACGGTCAAGCAACTGTTACTCAACAGGAACCAGAACGTAACATATTCGCAAATCGACTAATTGATAAACTGTTTTTAGATTCTGGCGAAGATGGCAAGACCACACAGGCCTCAAACACTATCTCATCAGGCCCCGCCCTTAGCAGCGCGCAAGTTGGATCACAGAGTACAGCTCCACCACAAGCACGTCGAATAACATTTCTGGCTCCAGAACCTGAGGAGCATTCTGCCGGTCCTAGTAGTGACACAACAGTCAAAAGCTCGTGGATCAAACACACACTTCGCAAGACAAAAAGAGGAATTCGAAACCTATTAGACACTAGCAGTTCCAATAGCTTGAGATCACCACAGAAGGCTAAGCGAGTCGAGACGAATCAGACAGGTACTTCAAACACAGACATGCCAGAATACGCAATCTTGCTATTCCATTCGACCAGATCTGCATTTCTCAGCAGCTTACTTGGACTTCTATTGGGCGTTCAGATCTTCGCCACCTTCTCAGCAGCGGTAACGCCGAAGTGATGGGCGAGCAAAAGCTGCCAGAGTTGGTTCTTCTGAGTCAGTGAAGCATCCAGGATCAATTTGTGTTCTTGCAGCTGCATGTGCTGCAGGCTGGCATCGCTTTCGACCGGACACGGTATCTACTTCCCTATGACTGTCTCCCGTTTGACTTTCTCACTGGCGTATCGAAGTGGTTTGCTGGCCTTTCAGCGTTGCAGTTAGCCGCCATGGCAAGCACGAGCGTTGCCGTGAACCTTCCCGTTACGAAAATCGCCTTGTGCAATTCAACATGACATCGGGTAATGGTGAATCTCCTGAGACTGCCAAAGTCATCAGGGCTCAGCCATCACATTACCAATACGATGCCGACCCGATCGATATCGCTCTCGACGTCGATATGGCTCAAGGTTTGATTGTGCTCCGGCCAGACGAGGATATCGACAATGACCAAGAGTGTGAAATTTGCTACGAGAGCCTCCGAACATGTCGTTTGAACCACAGTCAAACAGCAGAAACTGTTGAAGCACCACTGGTGAAGTCTGAGTCGGCTCGAAAGATTTACCACAAGGAGTGTATGGATGCATGGTTGTTGAGCGAGGACAAGCCGACTCATGACCCTCGACGCAATAGACTGCGACTCAGAGTGAACATCGACCGATCCAAGCTCGAACAAGCCGAACTAAAACTGTGGAATCATCACAGAAACTCGCATGGTCTGGAAGACCTGAAAGCCATGAGTCGTGAGGAATTGTGTGACTTTACACGGCAACTATGGGAGCAGCTGCAGCAGGAATCAGCGATGGACGGCACCACTGAGAGTGTGTCAATCCAGGAAGAAGGCGGTCTTGAGAAATGCGTGATCAAAAAGTGGTTGATTTCCGGACCGGGAGGTGCAAGTGACGGCCACGAACATGTGGTAGAAGAGCACAACGTCGAGCAAGAGAGCAGCGAGGAGGAAGAAGATGAGGACGAGTATCCGTACTGAAGAAGATGAGTGTTACTTTGGGCAAGCAGTTGACAAGGCACAGGTCAACCTCATGAGACATGACTTCGGCCGCCGAATGTTGACCACGACCTGGACGGGGTCGGAAAGCTTCAGCAGGAGAACATGGTTCAAGATGCATTCAGTGTTTGGCTGCACCGTTCATGCTAGATCTCAACATCGCCAACGCGACATTGCTAGGCGCAGTCGGTCCTATCAGCAAAGCGTCGGCTCAAGCCCCGCCTTGTATGACAACGAGTTCAATGGCTCCACAATCAGGTCCAAACGAACAAGGTGCACCACGAAGTGCAAGAAGAAACAATGCGCCAGCACGGACGACATCCATGTCGCAGTTGCGAGTAGAGAGACGACAGTTGCAGGCGCGACGCAATCCAGGTCGACGGTCGAGGCCAGCTGCAGACATGGCATTCGAACTCACTGATTCAAGCGACCGTGACGAAGAAGGCTTTCCAAGCCAAGTTACGATGCGACGTAATCCAGGTCGCCGGTCCAGGCCGGTTCCACAGAACGTCACCTTCCAGCTCATTGATTCCAGCGATGACAACAACGAAGATTTGCAGGACCTCGGAAGCATGCGACAGCGACCCCTTCCACCGGCTGAGCCTCTACGTCGGATCCAAGTTAACATTGACCTGACTGGTCTACCACGGATCGCAAACGGGATCGCAATTCGAACCAGACAAGCAACAGTGGGAGACGTTTTGTCTGTTCTGGCCGTTGGAAACATGCTGAAGCTTCTGCCAGAACAAGATGACGCGAACCAACTGAAATCGATGGAGATGGTGTCTACCATGGCATTGACGACAAGATGGATGCGGCACGGTACACGGACCGAACTGATAATGAGCAATCTGCCGGTATTCAGATCTGGCACCAAGAGGTAATCGAAGAGTTTTGTAGTTGTGCTGCTACGCCGATGGAATATCTCTCGGTTGAGTTTTACTTCGGTGAATGGAAGTGATACCGGTCGAAGAGACCTCTGAGGCCTATCAACACGATGCATGAGAATGATTGAAGAAAACTGCGGTCAGCTGGTCTTTCGTTCATGCTGTGTTGCGAACATGGCTCAACGAGTTAATCGATGTTACAGATCATGACATGGTGTGCTGTTGAGACCAGATTAGGTTCTGGCAGCACCGTTGGTGGGTATTCAGGTGTTGTCTGTCTTCCCTGATGTGACTTATAGGGACCCAGTGTGCAGTGAGTGTCCCGGTTATCAGACGGTAACCGAGACTCATGCTTCCAGACTGTCTATGCTTACGATCTGAAACAAGCTAAGCACAGCTGAGAATGATGCTCAGCCCAGACTAGATCGTCATACCTGTCGAGCTTCAGGTGCACAGACGCTGCACCATTCTATTTGCAGCACAACATTCCACCTGACCAGCAACAGGTAAGAATGTGCGCACGGTGCACAAGGATCACCACAACACAATCATAGCGCTGTGCTTGCTGCCATATATCATTTCTGCTAACGGTCCAGCTCTCCGTTGTCTTCGTCCAGCCTGTTTCATTTCGAAGAATCAATTGCCAACCTCCTCGTCTCGTTGGTGATAAATTGCTTCGAGATTGTCATTCGTTTACCACTCGTTGTTGCTTGAACCACACTCTTTCGAGAAGATTTCGTATTCACATTCACTAAAGATGTATTCTCTACTTGTCGTTGGTGCTTTCGCCTCCTCAGCTTTTGCACAAGCCCTGACTTTCAGCAACACAACCTTCACAGCGCCTGTGACTGTTGGCTCTATCTGGCCAATCTCTTTCAGCGCTGGAAACAATGATCCAGTCGCTATTGCTTTTGGCAACACCACGTATGCCTTCCAGATTGTTGGTAAGTCTGCATCAATTTCCGAACGAATCGAACATCTTCTAATGAATTATAGATGGCCTTGCCGCACCAGGCTCATACAACTGGCAAGTCGCAGTGCCCGTCAACGTCGTAGCCGGCACATACCAACTCGCCCTTCTCCAAGGCGAATCAGACCCAGTCTTCAGCCCAGCATTCAGCCTAGTCATCCCGCCAGAAGAGATGTCTTCCACAACCGACGCCCCAACCACAGACGTCGCATTCCCAACAGGCACAGCTCAAGCGATGCAAACCGTCACAGCCATCTACATCCCACAAATGGGCAACATCACCAACAACTTCTATCAGACATTCATCTACTACGACGAGGAATGCGGCTGCCACCAGACCAGCACATGCGAGTCCTCGGCCATGCCAACTTCCACTTCAATGACCACCGTCACCTACAGCGCCGAGGATTGTGGATGCACGACCACAGTCACTGCTCCATGCGCTGAGACCGTCATTCCAGTCATGAGTGCTGCCGCTACAAACGTACCAGTTGCACCGACGTCTGCTCCTGCTGCTCCAGCCGCAACTTCTGCTGCACCGGCTGCTCCAAAGCCTGTCGCTGCAACCTCTGTTGCTCCTCAGGCGGCTTCACCTACCCAGTCGACTCTTCCCACTTACACGGGTGCAGCGTCTAAGCTCGCTGGAACGAGCTTTGGGTTTCTTGCAGCAGTTGCTGCTTTGGTTATGGCGTGAATTGATTGAGGCGGAGGATGTTTGGGTCGATGTTTTCATATGAAGTAGCGATGCTTGACGCATCTGATCGCGCGTGCATGGGGTTCTTCTGGTAGATCTTTCGTCGTTCAGTAATGCAATCGATTTAACTGGTCCTTTATTCACCGTCTCGAACCTTTACTAAGCTCGATAATCGTTGTATAGACTGAAAGATCCGAATTTAGGCACATTATCGGTGTTGAGCCATCTACGCATAAGTGACGCTCAAAGCGTATAAGAAAGACGAGCACTGTGCTCGTAAGGCTCTACTCAAGGTCAAGGCTGCGAAAGAGGCTAACGGCGAGGAGTATGACGTCCCGACAAAGGAAAAGAAGCAAGCTCAGGCCAAGCTGCTGCTCGACGATGCTCCAAACTGGAGCTGTTTCAAGAAGCTTTGGAGAAGTGGTTGTCATGTTTTGTGAGCATCTCGAGCATCGACGTAGAGAGTGCTAGAAAGTCGAACCAGAATGTGAGAAATGGAGTTCTGACCAATTTGAGATACATGGCGCATATTCGCTGGATTGCAGTATCAGTGAAGCAGAGTTTATGGCGTCGGCAGAAGCCCCGAAGCTTGTAAGTGAAGTATACCGTGCCTTGGCTCGATCCTCTGCAGTAATCATCGAGCCAGGTAGCAGTCTAGCAGGCTGACCTGCCTCAAATTTCCACCACCGTTCTTCCACACAAGCCTCCCATTCTCCAATTTGCCCGATGGTGGTGACACGTAGGGTATGCTCATTGAGCTCGGTCACTCTACCCGGTTGGCCTTATTCGAATCGTTTTGATACTTTCGATCACTGAAAGTGTTCCTTTTGATAAGTAGTAAACGTGGACGTCTCGGGTCTCGCCGATTCATTTGAGGTCTGCAAAGCGTCAGCAGTATTGAAGAACGAAGAAATAAATGTCCTAGTCGAGCTTAATCAAAGCTTGTGTGTTCTTCCCAGTATATTTTTGACGTCTTGACACAAGACCTTCGGAGAAAGCTCAATTAGAGATAGTATCTGGCCAAACTCTAACATCTATATACGGTCAAGACAGTCAAAGCACAGTTCTCGAATACATTAACAACGCAGTTCGTATGGAATCAGGCTGAGACTCTGACACGACTATCCTGTTTACTAGCATCTGTGAACATAACGAGATGAAGATGCAGAACACACATGTAAATATCGCTCACATTTTCTTGAGCTTTCTCATACTCAGCAATGAACATGTCGCCTGGAAACAGTCTCGCGAAGATGGGTTCGAGGGCTGCTTCCCGGCTTTTGTGGATTTGCGTTGATCGTACCATCTATGGTAAGGAAAGCTTGGTGTGTGTATTGTCATTGTTTGTGTAGCTATTTAATCTTGGTATGACCACGGATGTGAAGATGTGTTGCAGTCGGCTAACCTTCCGCAACGATTTCTCCAATCGTTGCTATAGCGTTTCGACCGAGCTCATGCATCATTTCATTCTACTTCACAGTTTCATTTGACCGGCGTCAATTCGATAGATCAAATTGTAACCCAAATAAGAGATGTTACTCTCAAAAGTCACTTAGACCGACCGCGCAATATGGTTGCTGGACCTTAACCGCGTTGGCTACACTGTGAAGTCTGGCACAGTCATGGTGCAGGCGTTGTATGCCAACATCGACTCACCAGAGACGACACTGTCGTCCAAGTTCTCTTCCGGCATGCTCTCATGTGACGCGTTCTCTTCGACCACGAAAAATGATCCTTCAGTTGCCTCTGCTTCTTCCTCAAAATGATGCTGATTCGTTGAGGACTGTGGAGCGACGGTGAACATTCGCAAGATGAGCTCGTTGAATCCGGTAGGCATTGCAACCGAGGATGCTGCAGAGACTGTGCGAGAAACGATCATTCGAATTTGATTAAATGTCAGCACGAATCAATCAGTCCACTACGGCCAACACAAATGGGCAACAGTGTACAATACCTCCATACTTACGACGTGCAGTAGATACAGTGCATCCACTGCTACGAAAAGCGTATGATGTCAGCAAATCGGAACAAGGTCTGAAGTCGGGCAAGTCGCAAGATTGGTCCTCGGGCGGTGCTTGAGTCACTTGCAAGATAAGTGCTGCTGGCTGGAAGTAGCACATGTTATGTGCGATGGCATGAGCACTTCGAAGAGTTTCTACCAGCTGCAGTACACTGCAATCACCGAACGTGGTCGGATTCGTGACATCCGATGTCGTCCAATCCGAGTCCCTCTCAGGTATGGTCTCCAGAGCTTGCTTGCTTTGCACAGCTTCAGGTCCGCTAATGCATAGGACAGTCAGTTTCCATCAGCAACAGCTTGCTTGGTGAAGGTGGTCCCAGGTGTCATACAGTGGCCTCGTGCACGCAGAAAATCGCCGTCGACGTGATTCTTCAGGTGAAGCACGCAGCCGAATCAGCACCGGACCGAGGCAAAATGGTTCAGTGTCTATTCTACAAGTGTTGTGATGGTGTACATCGCAATATCCTTGGCGCCGTCTGTGACAAAAGCACCAAGCGTCGTGAAGAGGTGGATGTCACCTACGCGTTTACCGCTTTTGGCTCTTCATGGCCGACCACCAGCCTCGAGCACTGTACGACGTGTCGCAGCATATACTGCGCAACTATGGGGACCCTCAGCGGTCTTGCCAGCAAGGGTCACCGTAAATCACGTTTGCACGGCTCTTCGACCAGCTTTACTTCGACAGATCAAAGTGAAACTCAAACGAAAGACAACCTTCTCGGTATGTCCTGAGACCAACCAAGGCATCTAGCTTGAGGTTGGGATTGGTCTCCCGTGACCATCTCTTCAAGTATATGCATCTCAGGTTTGAACCTTGATTTCAATTTCTAATAACGAATACCAGAATAGCTTATTGCCTTCGTCTCAAGTTACAAATGACTCCTTCTTGCTGTGTAAACCTACAATTTCGTGGTTAGCTCCGCATACACATACCACTAACACTCATATTCAGGAAAGGTTGTACTTACCAATGATTCACAACATGCCATTCCTTCTTGGGGTCAGTCAAGCTGACCTCGTATCGGCGAAGTAATTCAGGTATGACTTTCATCATCTCAATCCCTACGTATGTTAGTTTTATCTCCGAATGAGAGTCCTTCACCACCTACAGGATATATGCCTTCCAATACACTTTCGTGCTCCGCCACCAAAGTTGAGCTCCCATAGATTATTCATAGCCTTCAACTGTTGCTCACCGACATCCACCCAGCGTTCAGGCTTGAAAGCGTCCGGGTCAGGAAAGACTTCGGCATTATGATTGGTGACCCTGAGAAACCGTGAGTAATAGCTTGCATAATTTGACATCGAACCTACCAAGGATTAATGCCCACGATCGTACCACCCTTCAGAAAATGACCATCAATCTCAACACCTTGGGGCGGCACATGTCTCTCCATAAGCAGACCAACAGAAGGGTGCAAGCGCATCGCTTCTTTCATCACCCCGCCCAGATAAGTCAGCCTCTCGGCCTCTTTGTACTGTATAGGTGTGCTCAAACTCCTCGCCGCGTCCGCTGCGTCGATTTCCGCGACGAGTCTCTGCATGCAATGAGGATGCTTGCACAAGAAGTAGACCATGGCTCGAAGAGCAATAGCAGTCGTGTCGCTCCCCGCAAACACGTTGGTGGACAAATGCACGACAATGTCACGAGTGCTCATCTTGTCGGGATCGGAGGACTTGACATACGCCCAGCGACTCAACATATCCCTGCCTTCACTGTCCGCGCTGATAAGCTCCCCGTCACGCTTGATACTAGCCCGTTCGTTGATTGCCTTGAGCGTAAATACCAGGACCTGGTTCCACGTTTCCATCGCTGGCATGAGACGCGTGAACAGGGGATTGCCGAGTAAGAGGTTGTGCTAGTGTGGTGTCAGTTAGTCAGTGGATGATGCCGGGAAATGCCCGTGTAAAGCAAACTGCAATATGGCCTTACCAGTTCGGGGACCTGCCCGCATAAGCTGGCATAAGCGAGCATACCCTCGATAGCTTTCATCATACCGTCGACGTCTTTGCCTTGTTCGAGAAAGCCGAGTTTACTGGCGAAGGTGACCTCGCCGACCACATCGAATGCGAAGTATTGTAACCAGGTGCCGAGATCAACTTGTCGATTGTTGATGGCGAATTCATCCAGACGAGACATGAACAACTCAATACAGCTGTCGACCGCGGCTTCTGATTCGAGCAGACGCGGGAGAGCGTAGGCGTTACCGACCTTTCTCTTCTCGATCCGGTGTTCTTCGGCGTCCCGTGTGGAACTACGGGGTGATGAGTACTTTGAGGGTGCCCAAGCGAGACATGACGACTTACAAGAGGTTCATCTCCGGTTTCTTCTTCCACGAAATGCATTGAATCGGGTAAAAGCCAGTCTGCAACATTAGTGGAAGTCGTTCACTTTTGGCAAATGATTGACCTTTGTATAGTCCTCACGAGCACCGTACTACGAAGTGGTTAGTTGAGAAATTGAGGTTGAATCTCAGCCGTAATGAGGGTATGAAGACCTAGAAAGGGGCATCGGGAATTTCGTACAAACACTGGTATCCATTTTGGGTCTGCCACAGAGACGTGGTTGGGAGCGATTCTCACGAGATTTCCATGCTTTTTGTGTAGCTCGATAGCGTCGAGATGTGCATGGCCACGCCAGACACTATAGACACGCCAGTACTTGGTGTATGCTGCTACTGCTGGACCAGGGATTGACACGAGTCCTGGCTGCAGCTTGTTCCATAGAAGATAGAGGACAACGAAGATTAGCAGGAAAGGTATGGGATGTGATCCGAGCAAGGCCGAGACGGCAGTCAGAGAAGCCATGTCGTTCAATTTACCAAGCTGAGCAATCTGTTCATTCCCACATGTACATTAAGTACAGTCATTGAAGGTTCAAGACAGCCGGAAGGGTTCCCCTTACAGTGCAATATCCATGTGACCAATACCCGTTAGCCCGTGTAGCTCGAGTAACGAAACCAGCCTGACTGGTTTCCAATTCAGAGGTAAAGTTAACTTTGCGGGGAATACGCATATCGAGTGGAGTTGGAGGCTTTCGCATTCGGGCTCGGTGTCCTGCATTACCACAACATCGACAGGGCACGCAATCTGGAAAATGTTATGCATAAGCGGCTCTAAACGATCTCAGATAATATGCTATCGTGCTGTCCCTTTTATTCTTGAAAAAGCACCACCTCCACCCTCACCACTTGGTATTGAGAACGGACTTTTGGGCTCATCGGGATCTCGAGGACTCAAGCTTTTGGCAAACAGATCTTCAGACTCTGCCACCTGCTCATCATCATGCGCAGCTCGAGTTTCAGGTTTCCTTGAAGAAGAGTGAGTCGCGATCTGTGCTAAGCTTGCACTGGCAGCTTGTGCCTGGTCGTCAGTGACTTGGTCAGGAGGTTTGATCGCTACCATCCTCCGAGATTCTGCACTCTTGGTCGTCGAGCTCCTGTCCCCTTTGAAAGTTGCAAAAGATGAAACTGCCATATCTCCCACTTCAGGACTGAGAGGGTTCATGTTCGTGGGAGTGTTGACAATACCATCAGCAGTCACCAGACTGAGCCCTTTGAGCTTATCTGTCAATCTACGTCCACCAGGCGTACGTGGAGACTGTATGCCAGGACTTAAGGGGGCTTTTGAAGCACGATCTTGTACTGCCCCAAGGTCGATCTTCAGACCAGCTGGATTCACAGATCTTGTTTGAGGAAGATTTAGACCGAAATTCTGCTCAATCCATTGTTTCTCTGCCAAAGCCATTTCCAAGCCTATGCCTTCCAGATTGAATTCCGATTCTGATTGTATCTCTCGTGCTAGAACTTGCAGTCTACGTTTAGCCCAGATTGTATGAAGCACGCCTCGTTTCCCTGAAGCCTTAGCCGTGGCACCGAGCTCAGGAGTGAATATTGCGGGCAGTGGATTGACGCTCATTCTCAAGACTTCTGGACCTCCATCTCTTGAGCTAGGCCGCGATGAGCTTTCCTGTATCTGTAGTCTCTGCTGCGTCGCAGTCTTGCCTTTAACTTGCTTCTGCTGGTTGTTGGGTGGTTGGTATGAGATTGTAATGCTTGGTGGAATAGTCTCGCCTGGAGGAAGCAAGAAGTATAATCTGTTTGTGCTGTCCGAAGGGTTGTCATCTGCCGCGAAAGACGTCCTCTTGCCAGGCCAACTGACGACCCACGACCCAACTTTGTGTCTTTCCTTGTTCTCATCCTGCCACTCGACCATCATAATCTTCGTGCCATCGTTGCCTCTGCCAGGCTCGAATTCAAATCTCGCTAGTGCTGTTACCGAGTGCAGGGTGTTTGGTGTGGTAGGAGAACGAGCCACTGGCATCTCGTCGTCAGCCATGTTGACGTCGGTCCAGGAAATCTGCTCAGGACTGTGCTGTGCGGTAAGATAGCTATTTCCCAGAAGTAGGCCGTCGGGTGGCCGTATGGATACTCCTACTATCGCAGCTTGTCTACAGCGGAGCTAGAGGTGAAACCACCACGTTCCTTGTATGATCGCACGGAGACGATGATGTGCTGGCAGCACCCTTCACGCCAAGCATCTATGCTCTCTGTGGTCGACATTCTGGCCGTCAAAAATGTACTGTCGTGACAATCTCACCTCATCCGAAACTCGGACAAAATGCCTGTCGCCCATACATGCTGCGGATATAGAGCTTGATCGATACTTGTAGTGATCACCTTTAAACTCCTAAAGAACGAGCTTTAGTGGGCACGATAGGTTCGTTCTTGGCTCTTTCATGGTTTTCGAGCGGTGGCTATCTAGGGTGAACTCTATGTACTGTGGGCTCTACACTTGCTTCATCAGGATCAACGTATCGTAGTATGATAGCATCCAACCCATAGCTGGCCAAGAGCTGTAGATCATACACTCGACAAGGAGTCCAAGGATGGGTTATGCATGTCGAAGATGGCTACAGCAAACTTCCAGCTGAGATATATTTCTGATGCTTGGTGAAAAGCTACGGCAAAAAGTAAGAAAGACCGCACCAGACTCGAACTGGTGATCTCCTGCTTCGTCAGCTAGTGTTTGCTAGCATTATAGCGAGACAGGTGCTCTACCGTTGAGCCATAGATCTGAAAGGAACGAATATCTGGATCAGCATGAAGCTCTTGAATATGACACAACTTTCGTGCTTTATCTTATAACGTCTTCGATCTGCTAAGCATAAAATAGTATCGAAGGGAAACAGGCAGACTATATCAGACTCGCTCTGTTAAGCCAACAGAATTCTCCGCAGAGACTTTATGAAAGTTGTTGCCATGTTGCACGCTGCACGGGTCAAGCAGAGAACAGAAGATGTTTGTGAACATTAGTCTTTGATCAAAACTCGGAATATAGACTATGTGGAATATACCCATGCTCCAGCAATCATGGCGCTCAACCTATTTGCATCAGAAAACAAAGCTCTTGGCTTCACCTGTTCCACCCAGGGTCAAGACCAAGTCCAAACCTCGACGAACCATCCGGCGGTCTCGACGACTGTATACCAACCTCAGTCTGCACCGCTTCAGCCAGCGCCGCAAACCCTTCCTTGCGTAACCTCTCAATAAGTCCCAGCCCTCTCTCCCGCCGCCTCACTTCAAGTTGAGCTTCAAGATCAGCGATTTGTGTCCGCAAGAGACGGCGACTGTCTTCCAGCTTCATCGCCATGAATTCACTGTCATAATGCTTCAGAGTAGCTATTTGTGATTCGAGCTTTTTAATCGTCTCGTCGACGATATGGATAGAGCTGGCTGGTGGTGATTCTGTTTGAGGAGTAATTTGAGCAGGGTCGATACGTGCATGGCTGGGATATGAAGACGTGTGATGGGACAGGTATGAAGTCGAATCACGTGGTATAGATTCGTGAGTTGTTGAGGGAGTTTGGTTGGTGACCATCTCGAGGAAGGAAGGAGCGGTAGAATGACGAGTCGACAAGCTTGTCTGCGGTTGGTGCGACGTTGTCGGCTTCTGTTCGGTGAAGGGAGAGGTGTAGATACCACTCGGAGTGACTATGGGTGCGAGCACGTGAGAGCTGCTGGTGTTCGCGTAGCCCGGTGTTGCAGGGGTGAAACGTTGTACGGATTCCTCTGATCTCAGAATAGCATCCTCAGTGACAGACCGCACGCTCGGTAATATAGGTGGGACGGAGCTAGCAGTAAATGCGAGACTGCCCAATTCGGATCCTTCCCTGGACATATAATATCGGTTCGAGAAATCTGGCTCAGGCGTAGGCATCTCGAGCTTCCGCAAAGGTGTTGCCGGTCCTTCATGTCCATTAGGCTCAAGAGCTCTCTTCTTTCCAGCCAGGTTCGCTGCTGTCATCGGCGCGTTCAACCCACTTTCTCGCTTACCTCCACGTTTCTGATCAAACACATTGTCAGCGAAGCCCATATTCTTGCCACGAGCATCATTCGCTTTCACTCGTCGCTTGCTCGCGGGCTTTTCGCTTTTCACATATGCTCCGCCAAAGTGGCAGCATCTGCAATTGCAGCTCTCATCACATTTTGGACACGTCCATATGCCACAATGCCGCAACACTTCACTGGGCTGAATGTCAAAATGACGAAATAGACCTCGATAGCAGAAAAACGCTGTACATGAATCGCATCGTTTGCCCTTCCATTCGGGATGGTCAATTCTGCACAGATGGCACAGCTTCGCCGCCTCGCTTTCCTTGGCATGCATCAAGTCGTTCACTGCAGTACCTAGAGTCTTCTGCCGGTCCGGAGTCCGAGGCTCTTCGAGCTGAAAGCCAAGTATTTCTCGTGCGCGAGTAAGCACTCTGTTGCATTTTTCGGGTGTGACAAGCTCCGCCCACGCATATGATTGCGAATGCTCACATGATCTACCATTGAGATAGCACATCAAACACAGGTCAAAATCGGCACAAATTGTGCATCTGACGTGTCTATTCCAAATAGCAGTGCTGCAGAAATTACAAGTTGCGATAGTGTCTGGTTGCAGTTGCACAAGCGTAATCTCAGGAGGGTCTGCTGCATCTATCGATTCTTCATGGACTAGCTGTCTGAAAAGCTTGGAAAGTAGTGGCAGATCAGGTGGAAGTGCACGGTCTGCTAGCGTGTCACCTGGTGGTTGTTCGACCAGGGAGAGCATCGCATATGCCAAGGAGAGATTTGTGCGAGCAACATCAGGATGACAAAGCCTGTTGAAAGGTGGTTGCACGTGCTGAATGCCAACCTCGAGCGAAAGAGGATGCAGAATATTCCACACCAGCTTGGTCGAAAGCACGGATGGATTCCATATTTGATGAGCCGTCGCAGGTGGTAATATAACCAGATCTCCAATCTTCTGGTCGTAGACATAGAGCGGAAAGTCGGCCTGTAGCATTTCCTGCGTTGTCAAATTGTGCCAGTCAAGGTGAGGTGAGACACCTCTCAAGGTCATGAAGGCATCATATTTCTGTTGAGACTCGAAATCTGTGCCTATGCATACAACAGGTCGATTGTCTTCGGTATCGATCAACAAGTTGAGCGCGATTGTGCTTGAGAAGCAGCGATGGAAGCCAGAGCAGCTACCTTCGCTCCCCACATAGGCCATCATGACCTCGCTTCTTGCGCATGGTGGCAGCCATTGAAATAGATCCAGTCTGCCACCCCATTGCACTTCTGTTGGCAACAGTTCACTGCATTTCTCGAGCCATTCTTGTGGACAAGGCAAATCTCGAGCATAGAGATTCTGAAACTCCGAGTATGACTGTCTGGCGCTGTCCACAAACTTATTGAGAGTGAATGACAAGTCTCTTCCAGTGCTACAATTCCTGATCGGAATGTTCTTCTTCGTGCTCAACTCGATCAAGCGTTCGATCGTAAAGCTAGGAACTGTTCCATTTCTCGGACTCGAGCCTGTTGGTGGCCGAGGCCATTGCCCTAGTTTGTCGAAGTCGCTGATCACGAATGGCTTACCCTGCTTCAGTCGGTTTGTAAGCCATTCCGAGAAAGGCTGCGGCTGTCCGTCAAAGTCGCGCTGGGCTTGTATGTCGAGGATGCTAAACTTCGGGAACTCGACGAAAGGTTGTCCTAACGCTAGAAGCTTTCCCGCCGTGCTATCAGCTGATACTGTCGACGACGGCGTCTGCGGAATCATTGCGACCGCCGTAAGCTGTACATCCTGTTCAGCCGAGTCTCAGTCGAGTCTCGTGCGCAGTTGTTGTATCCCGAGAATCATTCGACACAGGCGATCGACCTCGCAAAAGCGATCGCGGGACTTGATTCCGGAATCGTGCTGGCGAATCGTTAGGAGCTATTTCTGTGGTTTAGTGATATTCCAGGCACGATTTAGCACCAAAGAATGGCTGCTTAGGTTCAAGTCTATCACATCTTGGTACTATTGCAACCCGAGTGCGGTGCGTGCTATTAGCTGGCTCGGTTAGCTCGATCACCGAATCATGAAATTTCTGCGGGGAAATCTGGCAACCAAGCCCCGGGACTCCAGTGCCTACATCATCGTGCCTCCGGGGATCCTAATCCGTCAATAATTGCTTCCGAGGTAGGAAGGAGCTCGAGCAGTTACAACAGTAGTATTATATGACGATCGATTGTTGATAGTACACACTATGGGTTATGTACAGTTGCTTTCATACACACTGTGCCATCGTTGCTGACGACCTGTGCCTCTGCCTCGGACATGCTTGGCAGCGATTGCGGTAACAGAATTCTGTATCCTTCGCCAGCATAGACCGGACTTGTAGCTCTGTAGAAGAGCTCTTTAGGATAGACAGGACCTTCCTGGACAGCTCCCTGCCGAACCATCTCATCGCGCCAGAAATCTAGCAGCGAGATTTGGTTGAGTGGTCCATGCACGACAGCATTCCTGTGTCCTTCCACATCTCTTGCCCATGGTAGATCGTAGTGTATTCGGTGAGCATTGAATGTGAGAGCTGACATCCTAAATAATTGTACTGTGTCACGGTTGAATTCACGCACAACCATGCCTTTCGCCTGCTCGTCTAATTGAGTTTGCGACAATTCTGCTGGCTTCTCAGGGATTTTGGCTGGTTTAGAGGGGTCCAGCGCTTTTCTGAATACCCAGTTTCGTTTATCGAGGACACACAGGTTATCCTTGCTGTCTCGGAATTCCTTCTCAACACCAACGACCAGCATGCTCTCACCTGTCTTCTTGATTGTCTTGGCTTCACAGCTCAATACCTTGGTAACTTCTGTCGCAGTGTCGCCCACAGTTAGATAGTGCTTCAACTGAGCACCTGGCCAATGTACCGATCCTCCTGCCCACATACGGCGTGTGAAAGGCTGCTCCGGGTTGAACGATGCATCAGTGCCATCTCGTCCAAGAATGCCGGGTAATTGAGCAGGTGTGAAATACGCAAGGTGGTATCCGGCTGGTAAAGGTGTCCCTTGCTTAGGCTCTGCATCTTCAAGTGACTCTGACGAAGATCCAGCCCAGAGTTGAGGACGATCAAGTGTAAGGGAGAAGAGTCGTATTTGATTGGCGTCAAGTAATTGTTTGCGTACAAAGGTCTGACCACTAGCGAATTTAGATAAGAAGTTTTCTGCAATTGCTTTAGGATCAGCTGCTTCTCGTAACTGCTGACATGTCGAGAAGGAGCTTCTTTGTGATTTATATTGGCATAATACTGTCTTCAGATGTTGCGAGATTGCTCTGTTCCTCATATTGGATGATTTAGTATCGCTGGAGCAGATTTTGAAGTTTGCTACCAGTAGCTTGACAGTCAAAGAGTAGGAACGCTCTATAAGATCAGATTACTGTGCAATAGTCTCATGCAAAGCTGTTCGAAGGCTTTAAAAGCGTGTTTGGCTCGAGCTCGGTGTCGATGCTAATGCGCCGAAACCACCGAGGTCGGAACATCCCCAACTTTCGATCCCTTCCGAGACGCTAGCACTGACTTTCGAGATACATAGCTACAACATGCACAAAACCTTAGAGGGTTTGTATCTAGATCGCGTATACAGCTTTAGGTGAAGTTGCGAACAGTACGTGTTTCGGAGACTGGCACTTCGAAATTGTACAACTTTGATTATATATATACACAAGTCATTTTCAAGCCCTATTCGAGACCTTCTGTGGCTCCTCGTGCTGCCTATTTGACATGTCACTGATCTGCAGATGGTAGGTTTGTAGCTGTTCAGCTGACAATTGCGACGGAGAGCCTACGAACGGATCGCGTCCATGTTGATATTTCGGAAATGGAATCACATCTCGAACACTGTTTGCGTCCGTCAACAACGCCACAACTCGATCAAAGCCTAGAGCGAATCCAGCATGCGGTGGACAACCAGCTTCAAGCACATTCAGTAAATGTCGGAAGTCCTCGACACGTTCCGGCTTCATCTTCAGCACATCGCGAAGCACCAGCTCCTGCATCTTTGAGTGGTGTATACGGCGCGAACCTCCGCCAAGTTCAACACCGTTCACGACAAGGTCATAGTGATCACCAATGATCTCAAGAGGATTGGTCATAAGCTTAGATAGGTCCTGTCCAGGTTTTGGAGCTGTAAAAGGATGGTGAGTAGAGCATATCCCAGCCGTACCACCTTGTCCAGGTGAGTCGTTTTCGATAGGTGAGAATAAAGGAAAATCCACTACCCATAGCGCAGAATCCTCTCTTGGTTGGGCGATGATGCCTTCACTAACTGCGAACTCGTGGATACGTTGGCGTATCTGGCCTAGTACTGTTGAGCCACCTGCGAACGGCTTTCGAGCTCTTATTTGTACGATGATAACATCGCCAGGCTCTGGTTCAAGGAGCTCCTCAAGCTGCATCGCTGCCTCGTGACCCATACTCGCAAGGCCGTTGAGTGGAGATGATGTGTTGTAAATGCTAATTCCTGCCATTCCGTCTGGATTCGTTGAGAATTGAGCTGATGAAGGAAGCTTCATAAAGTCTGAAATGAATCGACCAATTCGCTGGGGCGACTGACCATGGGCGCTAAATTTGAAAACCTCTACGACGGGGTTGCTCAACGAAGTCATCATAGATAGTGTGCTCTGAGGTACGAAATCAATTTCCTGTATCTCGGCCTGCCATCTCGGATCAGGTTTATCCGAACCATATCTCGCCATAGCTTCTTGGTACTTCATGATTGGTATCAGTTTGTTCTTATCTGTAGGATCTTGATGTTCAGGCAAGCGCGTCCTGCGGCCTGCTCCCTTCCACAATACATCAAGAACGAGCCTCTCTACGACTTGCATTACCGTCGTGCTAGTAGCAAAGGCCATTTCCAGATCCAGCTGGGTAAATTCAGGTTGTCTGTCGGCACGTAAGTCCTCGTCTCGGAAACACCTAGCGAATTGGAAGTATCTCGAGAATCCGGAGCCCATCAGGATTTGTTTGTACTGCTGTGGACTTTGCGGCAAAGCATAAGCAAGACCTCGATGTTGAGTAGGCACGAGGAATTCTCGAGCGCCCTCAGGCGTCGATTTGAATAGCAGCGGTGTTTCGTGCTCCTGAAACTGCCTCCACTCAAGATGGCGGCAGCAGGCAGCACGAAGCTGGGAACGCAACTTCAATCGGCTGCGTAGTGCTTCATTCGTGCGGAATTGGAGATTTCGTTGCTCAGATGGAAAATTGGTTCCAGCTTCGGCAACAATTTTGTCTGGAAATGAGTTCAATACCTCGATGGTCTCAACCTGAATCTCTCTGTCCCTGTAGAGGATGACAGATCCTGTATAAGCATCCGTGGCTTTGATCATGCCATCAACATTGATCTTGTAGGTTTTTGGATTTGTTCTGCGACTTATTCGACCTTTGATCAATACAGGTACGTGCGGTTTGATCAACGACGATTTAGCGCCGAGGTCGGCCATTGCATCTGGGCTGAGCACCAGCTGTACAGCATGCGATAGATCTTCATCCACCAGCTGGAGGAAGTGCGCACGTTTCGTGGGTCGATGACTTGTGATATAGCCGATAAGGCGGATTATAGATTGTTTTGGCTCCGTCTCGTCTCTGACCCAGAGCCTCAGCTCGTCCCACGACTGTGAACAATCCGCATTCTGCAAAGCAAGGCTTGCCTGCTCAAAGTCCTGAACAATCCCTATTGCAGTGACTTGCTTCAGATTGGCTTCCCCGACCAAGGATGCGAAGGTATGATCGCCACCATGTTCATCATCTGCTGCAGAAGAATCCCGGAGAGGAGGAGAGTTCGTGAAAGTTCGTATGCCTTGACATTGCTTCCACGTGCGTATCGAGCATGATCTGGGTGGTTTGATTCGGGAAGATACACATATAGTCCGACTCTGCTGTGAGATTAGGCGCCTACGCACGAATCGCGATATCTCGATATATGACTGTCGAAGCTGCGCATTATAGCTTGATGCATATATGCTCATGGTAAAGCTTCGTCGAGGAGTTCTTGTCGTTCTATTCCGTCGATGTGAATCGTAATTGGTCTGGCCTGCTAGCACGTTTTAGGTGGCTGGATGGGTGATTTCAAGAAGGAACAAGGGTTTTCAGGCTTCATGTCTAGGCCCTGGAGCCTAGTTGACTGCCATGGACTGCCCGAATATTTGGAAGAGCTCGACTGCGCTAATTTCTGCTTGCAACCAAGTTCTTCTAGATTTATTCATGAAACGCCACCCTTGACGATGACTGTCTTGTTTTCCAAAGCCATATTCAACCATTTACTACAAAGACACTGGTGACATCGACGTGAGTGGACCTAATCTAGCTCAACTAATTCCCGCAATGTAGTTGCACGAAGACATCTCGAGATCGCGTTTATCGACCGGTTCTGCTAACCATAGCTATGGCACGCTTGAAATGGGACAATCAATTGCATTCACCTAGTTGCCATCTTCTGATGTGTCCTATGGCGGACCAAATTCTTCGATGATCAACTTGGCTTTCCTGTTCGCGACCGGTTCTTGACCTTTCTCGAAGCCCTGATTGAGCAATTCCAGAGCGACTCTCGATGTTTGAAAGGCGCCTGGAGCCTGAAATTCTTGACTGTCGGAACGCTGATCTGTACTTGGCTCTGTCTTCTGGACAACAGCTTTCGGAGTCTGCTTGTTATTCGAGGACATCGAGTCAGCGCTCCTTTGATGCTGGATCTGGTCCTTCAGCACTGCGAGATATCTACTGATCAAGGCCTCCATTTTGAATCTATTGCTATAGGTAAAGAAGCTCTAGTGATAGCGAACAGCATATGCCCTATCTGTCCATCATCGAAGTGACAACACCTGCAGTGGCTCTATCATTATGGTTAGGTACAGTAAACACTTTCAGTGAACGCATTGAGGAACTACATTGTGGAATATGGATCACTTCTTAGACACAAGCTGAGAAAAGCATTCAGACCAGAGTCCAAGGGTTAGGTTTGTATATAAACTACCCGTCAAGAAGCTCAAATTGACCGCAAGCTTTCTTCGTAATGCAAGCTTTCGGGGTATATCGATGCTGACCTGGATGGCATTCCATTGTTCAACCTTTTCTCCTCTTCGCTCGTCTCTTTTGCTTTCCAGGCTAATGTTATTATGCCACAAACGCCAACAATAGCACTGCCAGCCATATTGCAGCCAACAAAGAGCACTATTCCCATGTACTTCCCAGCACCAAAGGCGGTCTCAGTTATCGGTCTGTTCGAAGACAAGGACAGGAGAGATGAGCTGATTGGTCCCGACACTATACTGCCCAGGCCTCTGCCGAGACACAAGGTACTGTAGACCATTGGAGCATCCACCTCACCGAAGATGGTGCCCATCCTAGCATATAAAGCCAGGAAGCCTGAGCCAAAACAGCCGAATAAGAAGGCAAAAAAGAACAGTGCCACAGCAGAGCTAGCCGCAAGCAAGCCCCAGAGCAGTAGCACCACCAGGCCAGACACCACAGTCGAAATGACAACGAGGTACTTGACGTGGATCATGTCAGAGAGCTTGCCGAATCCCACCTCGCCGAAAACTTGCGCGAGATTTGCCACTGATAAGACCCATGCCCCGATGTTTCGAGGATGTCCCATGTCCGTTGTGAAGGACGGCGAATATATGAAAGGCAAATAGAATGCCAATGACTGCATTATGTTGACAGTGATCAGGATGTAGAAGATGATGCGCTTGTAGTAGCGCTTGCTAACCTGTTCAGCACTCGGGTGAAAGCTGTCAGACCGAACTAACAAATCGCTATGAGAGCTTTCCCGACGGTGCTTGCTTGGGTCCTGGACCTCTCTTGGTTTGAGCAGCAGAATCGCTGGGCCGGCGACCAGAAATATTATCGCAGCAAGCACGGCGATTGTGATTTGCAGACCATGCTGCGAAAGCAAGTAGATGATGAGGAAAGTGTATGCAACAGCGACCAGATCTGCGGCGCCGAAGACGAGCCCGTAAGCGACGCCACGTCGGGCTTCAAACCATGTGTTCAACAGCAAGAGGACGGGAATATCTGTCAGCATAGCTCCGATGCCGTATGTAAAGCCCTGGAGAACCACAAGCACTTTCAACTGCTGGGAGAACGCCGACGACAGGAGTGACAGGACGCAGAGAGACCATCCGGATAATATGTACCATCTTTTGCTGATGGTGTAGTGCTCGCACGCATAGGTCATAGCGGGAGCACCAAGAAAAGGAAGACCACTAGACAGCACACCAATCCACGGCGCGATGGTGTTCCCTGGAAAGACTTGTGTGTAATGTTCTTGGAAGACACCGTAAGCAAGCGGCAACCCTATAACGACTGATTCGAACACAATAGCAGCTATCAACGTCTGATATGCTGCTCTGCCAGTGTCTTGTGGAGGATTTTGGGCAATTCTTGTTGCATGGTTGTAAGACTCCCGGCCCGGCGAACCTGACTGATATTCAATTTCGGCGACACTAGTTTCCAAGCGGTTATCGGTGGTGTCAAGCGTGCTCAGGACGCGCAACAGCTCTCTCTTCTCCTTGTCGCTGGTCGACATGGCTGAACGCTCGTGGACAAGAAAACGAAGAAGTAGAATCTACACAACAAGATCCTCATCTGATCTCGCGAGAAGGTGATGTACAGAACGACCAGGTAGGCCAGGGAGTATCATATTGGTTCATACGTCCTGCACCAGCTATGTATGTCCTTCGTATCGCTGATGACTAGAGATCCGCGCGCCGAATCGCGTCACCAATGTGAGCGTCGCATACATAACGGCTGCACTTTTGCGTGCATGATCGGCTGGACTGGTCCAAGCAAGCTAGGTCGGTATGCATATTAACAAGAGAAATATCCCATTCGTGGAGCTAACGGCTCAGAAGTGTAAGATTCACACTCCTGTGCACGAGCTGAGATAAAGTTTTGACGCTAAGAAGGGCTTCGTCGCACTGGCCATATTGGTGATGCGAGACGAGCTCCACCACAGAGCCTCAACTGTCTGTGCTTTGCTCGTCGACGATTGTAGCATCGATAACATCGTCATCCTGACAGTCGATATCTGTTCGAGCAGTCTCGCCTACTTGCTACCATGCAAACTGGTAGGCCGAGACACAAGGGAAACCGATAGCAGCTATGAGCCACATCAGGCTGCCTAGGCAGTCGATTCACATAGACGAAGCAGGTATCTGTGCAGCTCGCTTGACGAAATAAGAAGATCGAAAATTCGAAAGCTGAGGCCAAGGAGGTGCAATTTCAGCTTACCGAGATGGCTGGGAAAGCCACTCGCAGAATACGTTTGCGTGTTCGACGTAGCAGTGCAACGTCGAAGTGCCTGGTATTTTGACCTTCAAGTAGACGTCGTTGTTTGAAATGAGCTTTTTCTTGATTCAAACCCAAAATACAATGTACCAAGATGGTAGACGCGTGATACTTAGAGTCTTGCTCAACAGATCTATGGTAGCTTGCAAGCTCTGGATATGATTGAGAACTTGACCTTGTACATGGTTCTGGAGGTTGTGACAAAACATCGCGTTGACCTCATTTTCATCTGAGTCTCGAATGCGGCGTTTGAGTAGAATGCAAGCTTGTTCATCCTTTTAAAAGGCCAGGCGAAGTCCTGAGCTTCAGCGTACTTGCCGCAGCTTTGATGTTATCCAGACCTGCAATGGCAAGCGCGATGTTCTTGAGCAGGTGTGAAGCACCTGCCGATAAGACAGCATTGCTCTTTCCTACCTGAGTTTTTACTTCTGGTATGGTATTCTGACCTTCCATCTACTCTTTGCCTCTTCACAAATTTTTGTTTAAGTACAAGTCTCGCTACACTAAGTCTCTTCAAGCATAAGATAAGCACTTGCACACTTGCTAAAGTACTCAAATAAGATTAAAGAACACCATATACTCAGAGTATGTCCAACACAGCATATAACATAACACACCTGACCAATTTACAGACCAAGACAATGGCTCAGTCTGATCCGACGATTAGAGGCATGGAGCAAGCAAGTCAGGACACCACGTCACAATCGACTGCTCCGGAAAAGACCACGGTCATTAGCAGCGATGTTGAGAAACAAGATGCCCAATTTTTGCAACAATCCTCAACTTCAAGTCTCAACGAAGACGACTCACAATTAGGCAGCCGCTGGATATCCGCGTTCTGCTGGGCATACCAAGCTGTCGGCTGGATCCTCTTTCTAGGAACGTTCGTTTTCCCATTCGGCTTTACTGCACCGCAATCTCCTTTCAAGGTGTCTACACTGCCAATCACAATTGCAATGATCCTGATGACAAGAGCCACATACCTAAAGGTTGGTGTATGGAGGAAATCTGGTTCACAGAGCTGGTCAAGCTATCCCACAGAATACTTTGTCGTTACGGCATTGAGCTTCGTGCTGGCTGGTTCCTGGCTCTACTTCGACATGATGAGGCAACGAGACACTGCAATCGCAGCTCTGGAGGCACTCGCTCGTATCTTTGAGAAACACGCAGAAGAGCTGAGACAGCAGGCATTTGCCAAAAACATCACGATGCAACACAACTAGCAGGCACGCCTTACCTCCATACGTGTTGCCAAAATTCCTGAGTACTTCTTCCTCAACACAAGCATCATCGACAAACATCATCAGCTAGCATACGTACTTAGACATCCATAGCGCTTCAGCATAGCGATTTCAAGTTCAATGGCATTAATCACACTCGTCAACCTCGAAAGAAAATACTTTATCGATGCCACATATTCTCCTCATAACACACATATCTCCAACTTGTACTTTTCATGCTCCTCATAACATCTCACATAGGCATCTGTTCTCCTTCCAACTTATTACTAATACCGACTACTCAAACTCGCAAACGCATCCGGACTATGCCGTCCATCCATCAACATCGGATTATTCACACTAACACTCTCATTACTCGCATGTCTGACCCCTTGTGTTTGTTGCCAATTACCACCAACGAACTGCTGCTGCTGCTGCTGCTGTGCCTGTCCTTGCTGCTGCTGCGCCAAAAACGGGTTCCTCGATCCCATCGCATTAGAAGTCACAGGCATAGTAGCAGCTCTCTTCGCCTGCCCTTGTATACCCATCGCCCCGTAAGGCTTATTCGACGGCACAGGAGAAATTGGCTGCGACGCTTGCAATTGCTGCTGTTGCGCTAATCCACTCGCATCATCCGACTCCTGCACAGGCGCAAGGTGCTGTGGCTGGAAGCTTGAAGGTGTATTGAACAGCGCCATGATATCGGTCTTGGTGTATCGTCCCGTCGGTTGAGCTTGAAGAGTCTGCACTTGCGCTTGTGGCTGTGGTTGTAGTTGAGACTGAGACTGCGGTTGGCTCTGATACTGTTGATTCTGGTACTGGTTTTGTATCGGTTGCTGGTATTGCTGTTGTTGCTGTGTAGACTGGTAGCTCTGCTGATTCTGCTGGACTTGGCCGTAATTGAAGTTTGGGATTTGTGGTTGAGATGATTGAGCGTGGGATGAAGACTGTTGGGCGAGGGCGAGAGGAAAGGTCTGAGCATGTTGCATTTGAGGCTGGGATTGTTGTCCTTGCATGGCGAAGTTGAATGGATTGGAGGATTGGGATTGGGGTTGTGCTTGTGCTTGTGCTTGGAGCGATTGCACATATTGCTGAGGTTGTGCTTGGGACTGGCTGTTGCTGCTCGAAGGTGGTAGTCCGAAAGGGTTGTTTGTGATGTTTGTAGAGACCTGACTAGGTTGCTGCTGCATGTTCAAGAATGGATTGTTGGCCATGGATGGCGCGAACACAGGCTGACTTTGCTGTTGTTGCAGGAATGGGTTGTTCCCCGTCGATTGACTTGACAATGGCTGTGTGTGATATTGCTGGAATGGATTAGAGGATGGAGATGCTGATGCATATTGCTGAGGGATAGTGGGTGGTGTCATGGTCTGCAGCCGAGGGTCCTGATATGACTGAGCAGTGTAGCCGCCGGTGTGATGAGGAAAGAGAGGATTCGAAACCTGCATTGAGGCCATCGATTGCTCGAGGCCTGTGTTCGGGTTTGAGATGGCTGACTGCCATGGATTTGCGCTTGGTACTCTTTGCTGAGGTGTGTTGGGCGATTCGAAAGATATGCCAATACCTGAGCCCTGAGATTGCTGTGGTTGATCTAGCTTTGCCCAAGGATTGTTTGACTCGGTAGAACTGGTAGGAGGTAGAGCAGCGCGCTCCTTCGGTCTTGCGCTTGGTGGTGGTGTTGCATCTCTGCCAATAATGTCGGCGGGAAGTTTGACCAGCCGTGCTATCGTCCTTTCCAGGTCACCTCCATTGTCTCTGAGCAGATGTGGGACGTAATTTTGGTTCCTGAAACCCATGTCCCGTAATTGTGCCAATTTGTCCTGCATTTCTGATTCTGGGATTTCCCTCGTTACACCCGTAGTCGGACTGTACTCAACTGGGGTGATCTTAAACGTGTTTTCCACCCCAGTTCTGTCCTTTTTGGATGAAGTGCGCAAGCTGAAGCCGAAGAACTTGTGCTTCTTACTGGGTGCTGGCAAGTCTGGATTTGGTGAGGGTTGCGATGCTTGTGTCAAGCTAGGCGACTGTTCAGAGCGCGAGGGTACTGCGGGCCGACCATCTACCAAGCTTTTCTCGACATATTTTTTTCTGATGAAGCGCTCCATGGCTGAGTCAACTTCGTCTGCGTCTAGTGGTATGTCGGCCTGCTTATTCTTAGGATTGAATTCCTTGTTCGAGACGACATTGCCGCGCTTTTTCATGTTCTGGTCTCGTTAGTCTTGTATCATTTCCCTGAGTTTTAGTGACATACCTCGACCTGTTCGGCAGTCCACTTATCCATACTAAGTGACTTCACTTTCGAGATATGTGTGCCCAGCTTACGATGAATTGATGCGCATCGCATGCACAAGAATATGCCCAAATTCCAACTTGCCCATGATGGGTTCCTGGCACCACAGTCTACACACTGCGAATTTCCTGGTTGACGCAGTAGATCCTGTAGCTCACGTTCGTTTCGCGCTTGCTCTCGCTTGCTAAGGGAGGCCATGTCGAACGGACCGCAAGTGTAGGCTTGTGTAAGCAGCAGTGAACCAGGCGGGAGGTTGACACAAGCACAGCGGAGCTTCTTCGAGTATTTCTCAAGTCATCTTGACTCTGAATTGCTCGTATATGTACGTTAACGTGATTTCTAGCACTTTTGAAGCAAGATGACGCTCAAGTCGTAGCGAAAGCTTACGACGTAGCCGTTGAAATTGGTGCTGGAGATTGCTGGAGCCGAACTCCATCGTGTTCGGCCATACGCGTCGGCCGGCACACTCCTCCTTCTTGTGGCACCTACACTTTCATTGACCTGCACATTTCTTTCTTGTAAAGCACGGCAATGCACATGAACACATCGATATGAAGGAGTGCTAGCCATGGGCAGTAGGTCGATTACTTAGAAATGTGACCCATCATTCAGGATGTATTATACCGGGAATATCAAACTGAATGATCGTGACGACATACTGATCTATCTACATTTCCAACCATGTCTGCATTGCTTCATCAACTTGGACAATCGTCTGCCTCGAAGACCCGCAAGTTGGTACAAATTACTGCAGCTGATGAACTTTAGATTAATGATATCTTTCGCTGTGTATGATTGAGTAGGGACTATTCTAACACCATGACCTCCAACACAATCATCCGTACTCTCGACAACCAGATAACCACAATTTCTGTCCAATTCAACCGATTCGCACCATTCGGCTACCGCAAATTCGTCGCAGTTGGCAACAGAGCAACCGCAATCCGTCTCAAAGATGGTCGCGTGATCCTGCTAAACCCAGTCCAACTCAACCAGCAGATCATCACCGCCCTCCAGAACTTAGGTGGCGTCCACTTCCTCGCTGCAGATCTCGGACACCACATGTACGTCAAAGACTACCTATCATTCTGGCCTCGAGCGAGGACAATCGGCGTCACAGGCCTAGATCAGAAGCGGAAGGATGTGAAATGGGACTTCATCTACCAGGACACGCATGGAAAACCCGAAGACGTCTTTGAATTCGCAGACGAGGTTGAGACGGTACTCTTCGAAGGTTTCATCACCAGAGCAGTAGCGTGGTACGTGAAGCAGTCCGGGACGCTGGTAGTAAGTGACTTGTTGATGAATCTGCCTTGTACGGAGCAATATGATCCGCCGAGTCATTTGACAGGGCCGATGTCACGGTATTTTGCGATGGGTGCAAATCCTTGGAGTAACTGGATGAGAATGTTGATATACTATGTTGCCACGACGGATTATGTGCTGGTGAGAAGAGATGCGAAACGCGTCAGTGAGTTTGATATTAGACGAATCGTTCCTTGTCATGGGGATGTGCTCGAAGATCGTGGGAATGAGGCTTGGAGTAGTGTGTACACATGGTATCTGAGTGGATCCACGAAGCCTAGTCTAAGCAGGCGATTTTGGGATGTATTTATGAAGTTGCAAAGAAGGTTATTTTTGATGTGATAGTGTTCAAAGCTCAGAATATATCGCAGACTGTAACACTGTTCTTTCACAATCGACCACAGGTTACTGAAAACAGGGGTTCCCGTCCGATCACCCGTACTTAAGCAGTAGGCCGACGAGTTAGTAGTTGGGTCGGTGACGACCAGCGAATCCTCGCTGTTGATTGTTTTGCTCTTTTTAATCTGCCCATCGTGAAATTGGTCCCAACCAACAACAGGTCCTGGACCTACCTACATAAATACCTCGAAAAATGCTTCGTCCCAAAATTTGGTTGCAAATAAATTACCAACCAATCTTTCTTCTCCTGTTTTGCACGGTGAAGATTTTGCACCAAAAAAGGTTGTGAGCACAGACGAGACTCTATGACATCTCTCAATTCATGATTCACCTGAAAAACTGTCCTGCTAGTGGGTATATACAGTCGTAAAATCCTGCCATCTTATGCCAATGTCATAGCGATTCCGTACACTTCGTACTTCAACACATGATCAACTCGATCCAACTACAAAGCCATCTGATCTCTATCAACCACACCACAACATCCATGCATGCCCCCATAAGCTTGCAACATTCCATACTGGTTCTCCATGCGCTGCTGTTCTTCTAGATGCCACCACTCTCGCTCACGGTTATATACTGGGTCCGTGGCTGGCCGTCGATCTTGTGTATTGCCCTCCATGTCCATATCCATGCCCTTGTCATATCCATCAGCCATGTACGGTTCTGCTGCGTCTCGTCGTGCTTGACTCGGTAACACACTCAAGTTCTTCAACTTCTCTTGTTCCTGTTCCTCCCATCTCTGACGCGCTGCCTCCTCCTCTGCTTCCATGCTAGTCGGTGGCCAGTTAGTGTACATCTGATTCCGTGTGACCTGACTGCCATATGTTGGTGGAGCAATACGCCAAAGCTCTACCAAACGCTCTTTCTGTTCATTCTCTGCATTTTTGAATAGCTGTAGCTGTGACGGCAGAAGTGCATCAGCATTCACGCCCACACTCTTGAGAAGCGTCGAAGTCTGCATCTCTTCACCTGCTGGTGCAAGATGTGAGGAATGATGGTAATGCTGACTGATATATGTAATTGGCCCCGCTTGCGGAGCGACTTCAGGTGTCGGCGGGTTTGATGTTTCGATCGCGGGTCTGCCGAGATGCATATTTCGCACCATCATCTCAGCTAGCTCGTCTTGCATCTTTGTGTCTGCCTCGGAAACAGACAATCCGCACTGTACACACCAATCAGAAAGTCATGACAGGATGTGGAAAAGGACAAACCGTAGGACAACAAGGATTGCTCTCAAACGCTTGAATCATGCTCGAGACATCTGTGACGCTACCACAATTGTGGCAATGAAAGGTCGTCATGTTGAACTGTCCAACAAGCTATTCCGAAATTCAGTTAGGATACGGGCGGCACGATTTCGTGTGGTTTGAGAACTCGAGGAGAGTTTGGGTGAGGATGAATTGTGATTTGCAACTAACTATCGAAGGATACAGCTATGCTTGTGCTGAAGATGATGCTAAAAGCGTCACCGGAGAACAAAGAATCCGATCCGGTCCAGGTCCAGATCCAGTCCGAGGGTGTCCAAGTCCAGTGGTGGTCCAATCCTAGGAAGATGCCAACAGGAATATTCTTTGATGGTTAGTGAAGATATGCAGCGAAGGGAGGATGTTGGGAGCAGATAGGCAGCAGTATCAGGAGGGGTCTTGTGACTTTGATTATGGCGGTGGTGGTCCAGCAAAGTTGTTCAGCTCAACATCAAAGCTAAACGATCTCTGCTGGAATGATCAAGTGTGTGCTCAGTGTAATAGAAGGAGTTTTTCAGTGTCACGGCGGGTGTGGGAAGGAGAACAAGTTAGGTTGGGCAGGAGCGGTCGTGACTTCATGAAGATCGGGCAGGAACGGCCGAATATGCGCTAGGTTTCAAAGTTGTCGCAAATAGTCCTGCCTGAGGCAGTAATAGCGCGTTACGTGCATCAGAGCATTGCCTTGCAATAGCGATGCCAGCGTAGAAGGTCAAGTCACCAAGAACAGCTACAGATCAAACGGCGACTACATCATTGAGCTTCGGTTACAAACATAACGGAAGTCAGTGGTGTAATTAACACTAAAGTTATAACATGGTAAGTAGAGTCATCATATCGCTATGTCCAACTTCTAACAATTCATCCAGACCTCTATAGGAACAGGCTATGACCTGTCGAACTCTGTCTTTTCTCCAGATGGTCGCAACTTTCAGGTCGAATACGCAGTCAAAGCAGTAGAGAACGGCAGCACGTGTGTTGGCATAAGAACGAAGCATGGTGTCGTTCTGGCTTGCGAGAAGCTCATCTCTTCTAAACTACTGAAACCTGGCTCCAATAAGCGCATAGCAACTGTTGACCGAAGCGTCGGCATAGTAACCTCAGGACTTTTACCAGATGGCAGACATCTGACGAGCAGGGGAAGAGATGAAGCAAGCAGTTGGAGACAAACCTACAAAGCACCAATACCTATGAGTGCTTTGGCTTCACGATTAGGTGGTTATGTACAGGCATACACGTTATACTCAAGTGTACGGCCATTTGGTGTTAGTGCTATAGTCGCTGGTTGGGACTCGGAAGAAGATTCAATTGTCGATGCAGAAGTAGGCTTCGGCCCCAAAGCAGGTTCGGGAGGCAAGCACAACGATCCTGCACAGAAAAGAGGCGGTCCCGGTCTGTACATGGTCGAGCCAAGTGGCTTGTATTGGGTCAGTAGCCTTGATTATTGCTTCATACAAAATCTAATCTCATACAGGGCTATTATGGAACAGCTACTGGCAAAGGGCGACAAGCAGCAAAAGCTGAGCTCGAGAAGCTCGATCTAGCATCACCAACATGCTCTCTGACACTCAAAGACGCAGTTCGAGAGGCTGCCCGAATAATATATGTAGCTCACGAGGATTCCAAGGACAAGGAGTTCGAGCTCGAGATGACCTGGGTATCTGCACTCGATGGTCCAACAAAAGGTCGGCACGAACATGTTCCTCAAGATCTCCTTGAAGAGGCTGAGAAACATGCGAAGAAGAGCATGGAAGGTGATGACGACGACGACGATGACGATGATGAGATGGAGGACTAGGCTCAATAATGTGATGTGCCTGACTCAATGCATTCGAGCATGCAGCCAGCTGGTGTTTGAGGCGCGTGGGAACTGACCTTAGATCTTTCAGTTTAGTATATCAGACTTGGCGGTCACAGAAGTCATTGAGCCAATCTACCTTCTGCCCAGCGCCGTCGCTTCACACCAAGCTCAACTGCTGCGTTACCCCAATCCTCTCCATGATTGTGCCCTTTGGCCTCCTTCCCTGAACCACCCGGAAGTCCAGCTCTTGCCAGACCTTGCTCTTCACTCAGCAAAGTCAGGAGACCAAACACGACTGGAACACCCGTGTCGAGCTGTACCCGCATCAGACCATGAC
This sequence comes from Pasadenomyces melaninifex, assembly GCA_022813495.1. Lineage (NCBI taxonomy): Eukaryota > Fungi > Ascomycota > Dothideomycetes > Pasadenomyces > Pasadenomyces melaninifex. The sequence continues at coordinate 55,172 of JAKLMI010000091.1, forward strand.
TGACTGCTTCCGAAATGTACTCGAAGTGCATAGATTCACCTTTGATCAGCACCCCTATGGCAATAATAGCGTCGAATGCATGAGTAAGAGCGCTAGAGGCCTTGTCTGACTCTGGTGCTTTCGGCTGAAGACTGCCTTGCAAATCTGTCTGAGAAGCACTTCCTCCTAGCAGGTCACCAATGCCAGACGCTACACTAGCAACTCCTCCCGCTACCGCACTTGTGGTACTCTGTACTTGGGAAGCAGAGTAGAATCTTTGCACTGCGAATGGCAGCTCATAGGAGCCCGGCACAGATTCGATGACAATGTTTTCCTCCTTGACACCTTGCGCTTTCAGTGACTTAATCGAACCTTTAACTAATGCCTCGATGAGCTGGGTATTCCAGCGCGCATGCACAATACCAACCCTTAACTTAGAGCCATCGTGCGTTTGCGCCGCTCCAGGCCCTTTCAGTGAAGCCATGTTTCAAGAGTTCAGTTCTCGAAGCTGGCGCAAGTCGTATCGGCTCCTTCCCAATGTGCTTACCGCAGCCGACAGCAATGAATTCGGAGTGCAATCTCATGCGCAGGCAGTCTTTCGTTCCTGCAGCGCGGGGATTTATTAGTGCCCCGCTAACTCAGACACGTCCTTAGTAACAACATTTTTAGCACCCTTGGATAACCTGAGATATCCTTACGACTTGTCAGCTTCGCGTCCATGAGGCCCCAAGCGTGGGATGCCCGTCTTGACCTGCGTTTAGCAGTTCATCTCCTTCCATTAGCGATGTGGCAACCCTGGAACGTGCAACCAATTGTGTAATGAGTATTTCCTATTTACGCACATGACCGACAACTTTCTATTAGAGATTTGCTTATAGACAGAGGCTTTATTAGATTGAAACGACGAGTGCTCTATTTGGTTGATATACAGGTATTACTGCCAGTGCGACACATACATCACTTGATGAAAGCATTAAAACATAGGGATAACCAATAACAATGCCTCCAGTAGCCACTAATGACGTTAGCCACAATGGCGTGCATACAAATGGTGCTATCAAGAGCAAGCTTGGCGAAACAAACGGTCGCTCGTCAGACCATTCGAGATATCACGCCTCGTCATCGGAAGAAGCCATACACTCAGAACACACATATGCCGCTCACAATTACCACCCACTACCAATAGTCTTTGCTCGAGCACAAGGGACAAAGGTGTGGGATCCAGAGGGCAAGGAGTATCTAGATTTCCTATCAGCCTACTCTGCAGTCAATCAAGGGCACTGCCATCCTGAGCTGGTCAAGGCACTCGTTGATCAAGCACAGAGACTAACGCTCAGCTCGCGAGCATTCTACAACGATGTCTTCCCACGCTTTGCAGAATTTGTCACAAAATATTTCAACTTCGATATGGTGTTGCCCATGAATACAGGAGCTGAAGCCGTAGAGACAGCCGTCAAAATCGCCAGGAAATGGGGTTACAAGGTCAAGGGCATCCCCAAGGACCAAGCCATGGTATTTAGTGTTGCTGAGAACTTTCATGGTCGAACAGTAAGTTGTCCGCCCCTTCTTGCGAAAGTGTATATTCACATGTGTAGTTCTCGGCCATCTCGATGTCGACAGACCCCGAGTCCAGAGACAACTATGGTCCATACCTGCCGAATATTGGTTCTGTCTGCCCTTCTACAGGCAAGGTCATCCCTTTCAACGACATTGAAGCCGTTAGGGAAGCCTTTGAAACGCACGGGAAGACTCTGGCTGGATTCCTGGTAGAACCCATTCAAGGAGAGGCCGGTATCATCGTGCCTTCGGATAACTACCTCCAAGAAGTGCGAGCATTATGCGACAAGCACAATGTCCTTATGATCTGTGACGAGATCCAAACAGGTATTGCACGAACAGGCAAATTACTATGTCATGAATGGTCAGGTGTCAAGCCGGATCTCGTCACGTTAGGCAAAGCAATCTCAGGAGGAATGTACCCAGTCTCCTGCGTCCTCGGTCGCAAAGATGTGATGCTGGTTATTGAACCTGGAACTCATGGCTCAACCTATGGTGGCAACCCGCTAGGTTGTGCTGTTGCTATTCGGGCTCTCGAGGTAGTACAAGAAGAGAAGTTGGTCGAACGAGCCGAAAGGCTCGGTCAGAAATTCCGTAATGGGCTTCGGGATCTCAACAGCGATATCATTACCATCATACGAGGCAAAGGCCTTCTTAACGCTATTGTCATCGACGAAACAAAGACGAACGGCCACAGTGCTTGGGATTTGTGCATGTTACTGAAAGAGAAAGGTTTACTGGTTGGTCGAGCCCTCAAAATTTCCCATGTCAAGAGGTCTACTGAAGCTCCTGCTGCCGAAGAGACATTGACTACCGATAACGTTAATGGAGCAAGTACTAACGTTGTTTCTTCAAAGGCTAAACCAACTCATCAAAATATCATCCGTCTAGCGCCACCACTGGTGATCACCGAGGAAGAGGTCGAGAAAGCATTGTCGATAATCGGTGAGGCACTTAAGGAGTTGCCAAGTCTGAAAGGTGCGAAGGAGGACAAGGTGATTCCACCGGAGGAGAAGAACGTGAAAATCACTCTCGAGAACTAGCGAACAAACTGGTATTGGAACAAGCATTTGTATGAGCTCCATTTACAGCACCGAGTCTGTTTGTAGCAACCGATACCCTTGCTGCGAGCCGATTGGCCGCGCATCATTATCACCATCACCACCACCATCATCATCGAGCTTTACTTTATTCCATCGTAGCCCCCGATCTATCTCCTAGCCTTCTTGACAGGAGGCTGAACAACCTCAACACAAGCCTCATCCCGTTCCTTCTTCAGCACCTCCGTCGAATTACTCATCGACCTCATCACCGCCAGACAAAAATACTTATCCGTCAACCACTGAAACACTTCCTTCGCAGCCTCCGTTTGCGCCTGAGCCACTTCCTGAAACACCTCGCCCACAAAGTAAGCGATCTTCATCTTCAGCTCGATCGAAGCTCTGCCGATATTGCCGTTGACCACAGCCACCAGCGCATTGCATGTAGAGATCTTCTGTCTGCCAAAGAGATCAAGTGACATTTGTGTGAGTTCGGGGATTCGATACTTCTCCGCTAGAAGGTAGACTTCGATGTGGACTGCTGCCATGTCGACTTTTGGGTAGATTGTGGCTTCTTCGGTTTGATTCTGTGATTTTGGTTAGTGGGAGTTGTGCTGGGAATAGTGCTTGTTTTACTTCTTCTGCATAGATTCGTCGACCTGCTGAGATGAGCTTTGAGACTGATGCGCCTCCGAGCTCGAGGTTGGTGATGCCATCTGGCTTTACGTTGGTCAATGGGTCGACGTTATATTTGCCGTAGTAGAGGTATTGTAGGAGATGTGCGAAGACGTAGGGGTCGTCTCTTTCTAGATTGATTGTCTTGGTACCTGTCTAGAGCTGTGTTAGTAAGTCTTCGTCTTTGTGAAGTGTTCGTAGAAGCCGTAGATAACGCTTGCTACGTGACCTGCCTCCCAGTCCTTGTTGTCGATGATCTCTGCCCAGGCTTGTGACTTTGTGGACAGGAGGCTTGAGTCGACTTTCCACGTGTGCTTCTCAAGTGTGATGCGAGTGTCTGGTGGTGCTCGAAGAGCACCTTCGAAAGCTGCACATCGATCTACACTTGCTGAAGGCATTTTAGATCTGTGCAGGTTAGTTGTAATTAGCAAAGGGTGTTGTGTCTGAGGTTGATCGACGTTGGGAATAGATCTGCTGAGTGGTAGGAAAGTTGTTCCATGTTTATAGCTCATGTTCAGGGTTGCGAATCTGGCTCATCTCATTCCTGAGTTCACTTCGAGCTCATTCCGATATTCAGTCTGGCAGGCGGCAAGCAGAATCATATGGCCATATGCTGGCATCGCCATATCCACTGGTATTATGGACGAAACACATCATATGGAAATATGGGATTTTGGCGAAAACGTTGATCAATGCAACAGTTGTTAATCGATTGTGTTTGCTCTGACTTTCATTTGTCCTCAGAGTCTCTGGTAGACAAGAGCAACATTGCTATTTTGCAGACCGGATCATCATTGCGATATATGAAGTAGATCATCTCTACACATTGAGGTGTCTGACCAGTCTGATGACATTGCTGAAATTCTTTTGTTATGCTGGTTTAAGATAAGCTTGCGAAGAATGTTGTTGAACTGGAGGTAAAACGACTCGAAGGCGCCAGTGAGAGACAAAGTGGCCGTTTAGCCTTCGAGAAATCAGGGCCATCACAGTCGTCCCCGGTCTCTTCATGTAGTCTCACCCAGGCTGATATACAATTATTGGCAAGCCCGTAATCGAGCCCGGAGAGCCCCCAAGATCGAGGGCCAGACTCGCATCTACAGTCGCAGAGTTCAGCCACTTCACTGAATACTCGTCATAGTATCTTCACTACCTAGCAATACATATCCGGAACATCCTCAACTTCAACGCAGCAACCTACACCTCCGTCATTCAACCAATTCATCAGTTCGCGAACCACGTATATCCCAACAATGGCATACATCATCTCAAAGATTGCCCTCGGTGGTCTACTACTCGCCTCGATCCCAGCAGGCTATCTAAGCATAACCTCATCACAACTTCTCCTGAATTACGAAGACATGACCAAGAAAGCAGCAAAGTGGTCCAACGAGGCAGACAGACAACTCTGGAAGACGAGGAAAACACAAGGCTCAGCAGTCATTGCCACACTGACATCGGCCCTTTCAGCGGCATATTTATTGTTTGCCAGCTCGCAAGATACGAAGAGCACCGTGATATGTGGCATCAATGCTGTTGCGTCTACTCTTGTGTGGCGCTATGTGAGTGGTTTTTGGGCACATTCTGCTCGGGTACCCTTGCCCGGTAGTGGGAAATATAACGATGCTCAGAGGAACACAGAACAGGTTATGGTGTTTCTCAGAGGGCTAGGGATAGGTTGGGGTATTCTGTTGTTGCTTAAGGTTGGGTTGAAGGTTTAATCCCAGTATTCTACGTTGAAGCAAATAGGATTCACAATATGTGGTTCTTGAAACCTTAAATGCCTTCCTGTCTACAATCTACCATGTAGTCACAGATCACCTTTCGCCGGCTCACCGGCCCAGCATCTCCGAATGACCTCACGAATCTTCTCCTTTTCAAGCTTTCGTGGATTCGGGTACTGCGCGCTCATGGCGATATCAGTCGCCTTATCGACGTCTTCCTCTTTCATACCAAAGTCCTTCAGCGCACGCTTGACACCGAGCTTCTCGAGCAGGACATTTAAACCACGTATAGCATCGCCATTGCTGTCTGGCAA
>JAKLMI010000092.1:0-58118 GCA_022813495.1 Pasadenomyces melaninifex
TTCGATGACAATTTACCAGACTTTATTCAAGATGACCATACAGACTGGGGCGAATTCGCGAACTTGGTCTCTTCTGGCCTGGGCAATCTGGATGTGTTTCTGCATGATGATCCCTTCATGCTCTAAGGGACTATTGTTAAGCATCTATTCTACACATTATGTGCCTACATAGATACGAGGCAGGCAACATTTTGAGAAAGATCGTCCAACGACCACCGCTCGTCCTCCCGCTTGTGCTAATAACTCTTTCCCGACGCTATACTGCTTCTCCTTGGCACTTAAATGGTGCGCCCGATTTGCCCGCAAGAGACTTCTCACCCACGTGCAGTGAACATTGAAACACAGGGACATCCGTCGAACTTCCAGTGACCTATTATCCACCGAAGGCAGCAAGTCATGCACAAGAGTGCCTGCAGGATCGCCTAAAATGATGCCTAACTTTTTAGTTGCAGGCTACCTAGGTAGTATCCAGCAGTCAATCTGGCAGTGGGGCCTTGCAAATAAAAAGTCATGTCGCTGCACGAATCTCGGCCAACTGCCCGGTATATCACGAGGCATCTCGATAACAGATACCTGATCACATCAATGCTTTACGCACATTCAACTACTAGTATCTGGCACAACTACAACTCTATGCATGAATACCGCAGAAGTAAATAGCGGATATAACCACGCATAAGAGCAGTATGAAGAACCAACATATCTTCTACCACCTCAATCTCTATACATGGCGTCTTGCAAGGCGGTGATATACCTTCCTGAATTGTATGATGTGTACGAAAAAGGTCGTTCCAGCAGACCAAAAGATGTTGATGCTCACATGCATCAAGTGCTATGCTCCCGAGGTGGGCAGCTGATAGCATGTATCCCGTTCGTGCTACTGCGTTCACAATTAGCCTAAATCAAGGTTGTGAAACAAGAACAATGACAGATCTCGACCCTGAAGCTAATGTCGATCAATCGAGAGCCCCGGCACAACATGCATTACCCCAGATTCAAGCTTCGAGACCATCCGGCTTGTTGAGATATCTAATCTAACTCGAGACCTTCAGCTGATCCGATGAAGTCGTACAACGTGCTCTACGCCACCCACCCACCCTCAAGGTTGATCTCCTTAGGCTGAAAGCATGGCCACCTTCCTGCCACGGCAAGGTCGCTGTAATAGCGAAAGCACTTGACTTGATGATCAGGACGTGTTCGGAGCAATGGATGTAGATGAGTTTCGGCAAATTAGCAGGACCGGAGACCATGCTTTCCCAAGCATATAAATCACAAGAAGGACGTGAAGGACACCGCTTGAGAGCGCAGAAGAATCCTCAGATTCCAAGACGACATCGGGTGACAAATCTCGATCAGCCTAGCAAAGTCCTGTTTCCGCCCGCATTATGCATTCTTCTGTTCTACCTCTTGCCATTTCTGCTTTGGTAGCAGGAGCCGCCGCAAGTCCAGTTGTGGAACGCCAAAGCTCTTGCCCGAGTGTTCACGTCTTTGGTGGAAGAGAGACCACAGCGCCTGCTGGTTATGGCTCCGCAGGGACTTTTGTCAACTTGATCCTTGGTGCATATCCTGGTTGTGAGTATTGCTTGCTTACCACATACTTAGGCAAGGCTGACATATCTAGCCACTTCCGAGGCTATCAACTACCCAGCAGCAGGTGGCACAAATCCTGTATATGCTTCTTCTGTGCAGACCGGAACAGTCGATGTCGCCAACCAGATCAATGCGTATAATAAGCAGTGCCCGAACACGAGACTTGTGTACGTGGGTTACTCACAAGTCAGTATATCACGAAGCTTCCCTCAACAGCCATGGCTAACATCCATCAGGGCGCAGAGATCGCAGACAATGCAATTTGTGGTGGTGGTGACCCTGCTCAAGGATACACCAATACAGTCGCGTTGTTGACTTCCGGCGCAAGCACTCAGCTCAAAGCTATCATCTGGGCTGGCAATCCACGACATTCGTCTGGCGAGCCATTCAACTACGGCAGCTGTACTGCTGGAGGCGTAAGTGTGCTCTGATGAAAACGGTCGGCTTTTGATGCTGATGTTTACTAGTTCTCTGCACGACCAAATGGTTTCACTTGCTCGCCCTATACTTCTCGCATTCGTTCATATTGTGATGCATCTGATCCCTATTGCTGTAACGGTAACAATGCCGCTACCCACAATGGATATGGGCAAGAATATGGCCAGAATGTGCTGGCTTTTGTCAGGAGTCTGCTTGGCTAGATAGATGTCGGAAGATGGGAGGATGTTTCCCAGGACGCGCAGTTCGCCAAAGTTGCACATGCTGAATTGATCGGCTTTAGAAGCCTATCCGGGTCATGCTCTGGGTGCGTAGACCCCTAGAGATAAGCACAAGAAATAGGTCTCTAGATACCTAGGTAGGTATATTTCACAGGCTGGTGCCGGCTTTTTCACTTTCCGAGCCACTTCATCATTGATATCACTTCTCAAACCCGTTCACGTCTATTTGACTTGATCGACAAGCTCTGGATACTGAGCGAATTTACCAAAATGATCCATCGCCAAGCAATAACTATAGGGGCCTCACAAATGGTCCATGACTTCGCTGTCTCGAATCTCGGGTAACGCGACCACATGGATGTGTCCATAACGGAAAATCAGTCTTGGCGAGTGCTTTTTCCGTCTACTATGCAGCGTCGGTAACTCGAGGTTCAGATCGACCCGTGGCATCCACACTCGAGAACAGGCATTGCAAAGAACCCGGTAGATACGTGACGAGGAGGTGGATGGCCGGGAGCAGGACATGCTGGCTGCCATGGATTTGGGGCGTGTCTTTCTGCTTTCCAAGTATGTAGGGGTTGGTGGTAGGTTCTTCCTTTACTTTTAACACATACGACTTTAATGATTCAGTCTTTTGCTGCTACCATGGAGATGCCTGAGGTAGTCAACATCGTCTACGATCATGAGGCTACCGTTCTGCCAGAAGTCCTTGAACAGTATAGCAAGGACTTAGGTGCTGCTGACCTGCTACAAAAGACCTCAGCTATATCCGTTGTCTCTCAGCTAGAAGAGGAATCACCGACTACATCAGAGACTGCTTCGGAGACACATACATACAGAATACCTCCAAGTGGCGTATGGACACCAACAATCACGTTCTTTAACCACGAAACAGATGAGATCAGTGAGGTGTCTCAGGCCAAATACTACAGCTATCTCTCAAAGACAGGCCTAGCAGGTCTAGTTGTCCTTGGCACAAATGCAGAGACCTTTCTTTTGACTAGAGACGAGCGAAAGAGGCTACTTCAGATTGCTCGTGAAGCATGTGGTCCAAATTTTCCAATTATGGCAGGTGTTAGCGGTCATTCGACAAAGCAAGTTCTGAACTATATCAAAGACGCAGTGGAAGCAGGAGCTGATTATATCTTACTCCTGCCACCAGCGTATTTTGGCAAGCAGACTACGCCGGCTGTGATCGACAATTTTTACAATGAGATCGCTAGCAAGAGCCCACTACCCATAGTGATATACAACTTGCCTATGGTGTGCAATGGCATTGATCTTGATTCAGCCGCGATAGTGAGACTCGCGGAGGCACATGATAATATCGTCGGTGTCAAGCTCACATGTGGTGCCGTAGCAAAGATCGTCCGCCTTTCAGCTGAGCTCGGTCCGGACAGGTTTGCCACATTTGGAGGACAGTCTGATTTCCTGCTTGGTGCTATGGCATCAGGTGCGGCGGGTACTATATGTGGTTTTGGAAACGTCTTTCCAAAGACAATAGTGAAGATCTATGATTTGTGGAGGGAGGGTAAGATTCAGGAAGCGATGGAATTGCATCGGAAGGCCGCGATTGCTGAGCAGGCTTGCAAAGCTGGGATTGCTACCGTCAAGTATGCTGCTGGCATAACCACGGCGAAGGCTGCAGGTATTAGTGGTGCTTCGGAAGAGTTGAAGCCTAGAAGACCATATCTTGAGCCTTCTGAGAAGGAGAAGAGGTCTATTGAGGCGCAGATTGAGGATTTGATCAGGATAGAAGAGAGCTTGTAGAAATTCACATGTGCATCTCAGAGTGCTTAGGTGTTCTCAAAAACCCTTCTTACAGTAGACTTCATAACTGCCCGAGAGGCTTTACCTGAACGCTTCACGGCAGCTAGTGGCAGAAAAACGTTGGCCGGTTTTGATTTGTGCCTAATTCATAGCTAGCCTCTCTTTACCAGCTTGATAGGCACTATAGTGATGGTCGCAGCCCTGGAGGTATGCCTAGAGTCTTGAGCATCCCTCCAGACGGAGCACACTTGAATCAAGCACAAATCAAAACCAGCCACTTTTTTCGTCATCACTTGCGGTTCCTGCGAAGTATCGTGAGTCTGTCAGAGATTCATTTGTCGTCAGTCAGAGAGTGTGCGACATTACAAGACGGCGCAGTTCGTTCGGATTGTCAGAGCTTTAATATATGACTATTTGCCGCTACAGCTGTTAGCCTCCCTCAGCTATACACATCGCCAATCTGCACTCAGAGAACGTGCTTGAATAGAGGCGACTTGTCACCCATGTCGAAAAGTTCTTCCTCAGTGTACTTCGTCTTTGCTTCTTCCGCGATTTTTGCCTTCCGGGCATTAGCATGCTTGTAGCTGACCTCGAGCAACACAGCCACAATAGCACCGCTCGCACCAAAGGCCAAGCTGAGACCAAACCCGGTAGGGTACTTTGGCTTTTCCGACTCGAGGTACATGAAGCTGCCGACGATACCACCAACGTTACCAACACAATTCATCATGGCGATACCAATAGCTCGTCGAGTCTCGGGTGCGATATTGTTGGCGTTCCATGATGCAGCAGCGGCTTGAATAGGGTAGATGCCAACCACTGCGAAGACGACGCCGAAGTATGCCACGCCACGCTTTGTGTCAAGGGCACCATCAAGTGAGAAGAGGATGGAGTATGCGATTGTGACGATAAGCATGGGAATGACCACGAATGGCATACGCCAGTAGAAGCGATCCGAGAGCTTGGCGAAGATTATGGCAGAAGCTGCAGCTGCGACATAAGGCGGAGCTGACATGAGCTGCGCGTTGGTGTTGGCGTAGCCCATGGCTTTGGTGATGGTTGGCAAGGTAAATTTGATGCCTTCGGGAAGTAAGCATCTAACGCTTTCTTTCTTGAGATGAAGAGGTACTTACCATAAGAAAGAGCTGACTGGCAGACCAGGAAGTATGCTTGGACATACACTCTCCAGTTCATCAAGACTTTCTTGAGGTCTCGGAGCTTGCTTCCATTCTCCATTTGGAAAGTGCCACCCTGCTTAACGAACATGGAGATCTCGAGGTATCGGATCTCTTCTGGTGTGAGCCATCGACTCGATAGGGCAGGTGTATCAATGAGTAGGAAGAAACAGCATATACCAAGGATGACTGTAACACAACCCTCAAGGATGAAGATCCATCGCCAGCCTTCGTATCCGCCTACACCATCCATCTCGGCGATGCCAGCTGCTAGTAAGCCGGAGAAGGCACCCGACAGAGCACTCGCGCAGTAGAAGTATGAGATGCGGACAGCGAGATCCTTGGGCATGTACCAGTAGGAACATAAATAGATAGCTCCTGGAAAGACTGTTTAATCGTCAGCTCGTAAACCTGCAACGGTCTGACACGGAACTTTCAGGCCAGAGGCCGCAGCAACGGTACATGTTGCTGAGAAGACTTACATCCCGCTCTGATTTTATTAGCTTTAAGCTCGTTCTCGGGTAGACAGACTTACTCAAAGATACCTAAGAGTATACGTGTGCCCATAAGACCACCGAAGTTCTTGACCAGACCGGTGCATGTCATGACAATACCCCAGCAAACCACAAGGATGCCGAGGTAGTTCGATGGACGTTTGAACATCTTCAGCAGGATGTTGGAAGGTATTTCGAAGAGCACATAGGGAACGAAAACTAGGCCATTAGCACAACATCTCGCAAACATATGCTGCAAACTTACAGATGGAAAGCACAATGTTGTATTGCACACCAGTCATGTTTAGATCTGAGACCATGCCCTCGATTTTGGCATTACCAATGTTTGCCCTGTCTTGAAAGCGTCAATAGATTGTGGTAGAGCGCGCCGTGTGCTACGGAAAGAACGTACCGATATGACACATAAGGTATAGAAAAGCCAGCATAGGCACGAGCCTGACGTCGACCTATCCATATTTAGCAAATGTGCTGCCATAAATTGGCAAAGACCACTACCTTTCGAAAGACCTTCTTGCGACTGGCTTCAGGATAGTTCGTGTAGAAATCGGCATCCTCATCGCTCAAGCCACATACACGAAATGTGTCAATCTCTTTGATCTGAGCAGCACTTTCATTGTGCCTGGCTTCTTCAATCTTGACATCAACATCTTTTTCAAGAGAGCTTCGGAAAGACATAGCTGTATTGAGTAGAGTGATGGAACAATGAAATTGAAATCGAAGAATCGAGCATTCTCAGCTTGCAAGCGACGACTTCGTGAGCAATACATACCCCAGCTTCATCTTGAGCTCGAGGTCTACCCCGTGGGGCATAGCTGGAGATCAAAAGGCCAAGCTGTGTATTATGATCTTCCGACGGAAAGACATCCACTAAGAGTACATGGAAAAGCATCTAGATGGTCGAGCTTATCCGTGCGCCAAGACGCCAGAAGACGCGAGCTTGACACGTGCAAAGAAAGGCCTTGAAATGCGGCTGGAGCAAGCTCGGGAGTCCGGGGTAGCACGGGATACTGCTCCTCAGATCCTAAGAAGCGCTTTCGATAGGCTGGTTGGAGCTTGGAAAGCACTTGGCACTGTCGAGAACGATTCATGAGCCGAAGGAACGCAGAATATGTGGTCGGAGCAGGCATCGAGGCATCGGATACACTTGTGGTTGATCGGAGATAGCAAGAGCTAAGTATAGTCATCGCCGTTGCGGCGTAATGATATAGAAATGTGCATTGTTGATGATATCGTGGCAACCACTGACAAATCGTTGTAGTGACTGTGAAGAAAGGAGTAAGACAAGATGATTGCAAAGACACAAAGTCAGCCACAATCTGCCAAGGTCATCGATGTCGTCATAACACCTGTTGCGTTTCATGACATGCCACTACTGAACAGCGTGGGCATACATGAGCCATTTGCTTTACGAAGCATCATTGAGGTAATCACAGACGACGCGTATGGTCTCGGAGAGTCATATGGCGATTCAATACACCTGGAACGCTTGCAGAAGGTTGCGGATCAGCTCAAAGGGCTGTCCATATACAACACAAATGGCATATACGAGATATGTATGAAATTACTTTCGGCTGGACCGACTGCTGGTGATGATGGTGGAATGGCTGGAATGGTGACCACAGCTTCTGTTGCAGATAAGGTATTCTCCCCTTTCGAGGTAGCATGCCTCGATATTCAGGGTAAAATTGCAGGTGTGCCTGTTTGTGATCTGCTCGGTGGTCGAGTTAGAGACAACGTGCAATATTCAGCTTACCTGTTCTACAAATGGGCTGGACATCCAGGGCAGCCATCTGATGAATACGGTGAAGCATTGGATCCTGCTGGTCTCGTGAAGCAAGCTCGTAAAATTATCGATGAATATGGCTTCAAGGCGATCAAGGTGAAAGGAGGTGTCTTTCCACCCGCACAAGAAGTTGAAGCGATGAAAGTGCTCCATGAAGCTTTTCCAGGCGTCCCTTTGAGATTGGACCCAAATGCCAAATGGTCAGTCGAGACATCACTATGGGTTGCAAAACAGCTCGAAGGTATGGTTGAGTACCTGGAGGATCCTGCACCAGAAATCGAAGGCATGGCGGCTGTTGCAAAGGAAGCATCGATGCCATTAGCCACAAATATGGCTGTTGTGGCATTTGCGCACCTTCCTCCAAGCATATTGCAGAACGCCGTGCAAGTCATATTGTCAGACCACCACTTTTGGGGAGGACTGCGGAAGTCACAAACTTTGGCATCGATTTGTGCGACCTGGGGAATGCGACTCTCGATGCATTCTAACAGCCATCTTGGCATCTCGCTCGCTGCCATGACACATCTGGCCTCAGCCACGCCGAATCTTGATTATGCTTGCGATACTCATTGGCCATGGAAGAGAAGGGAAGAAGATGTGGTCGTAGAAGGTGCTCTGGAGTGGAGTGACGGGGGTGTCAATGTGCCCACTGCACCGGGCCTTGGCATCGAGCTCGACAGGGACAGACTGGCACGCTTACATCAGCAGTACTTGGACTGTGGGTTGCGAAAGAGGGACGATACTTCGTACATGAGGAAGTTCCAGCCTGATTTCGATCCCAGTATTGGTATATGGTAAAATAAATCATCTATGCATAGTCCTCCATAGACTACTCTTAATCGTGTGCATCGTCGTACTCTGTAGAGTTGAGAGAATTGCTCTTCTCCGTATGCTGCTGGTAGTAGCCCACTTCGTGCCGTCCGGGTCCAGGAGTTATGCGCCCGAGGAACTGAGACCCCGAGAGTATGTTGCGACGCTGCGGCAGCGATATCGAGGCATCAACTGTATATCAGAACAGAGCAAGCTCGGCACAGGCTGATGAGCTCTTAGATGTCGTGCACCAGATATGTTTCGCACGCTCTGAGACAAGCCAGTGACAGCTTGGCGTATCGAATGACCAATCAAGTAGCTTGAAGGTACCCATTTTCAACTCAGGGGTAGCTTATGGGTAAAATGTATCTCGTTTCTGGTCACCGAGCGAAGCCAACCTGGTTTGTCTGACAGCACGCGACGCCTTACCGAGCCAACGCTTGCTTGAAAACATGCTCAAATCATGTTCCGAATTTGCGAAACAGCAGCTATCATGCCAAGCAGAAGATGATCCAGGTTCCACTTACCGGGAACTCGGGCCATAGATCAGCGTCCAAACCTTGTCCAGAAAACAAGGGCTGAGCGAAGCGCGGCTCAAGCAGAATTCGAGGACACGACTGCAACTTCACAATATCAGCCTTAGCAAATTGTGAACAAACCGAATGATAATTTTTTAATTGTCAGTTCAAAAGTGTTTGCCGTGACACAGAGGCTTGTCGTCATCAGCCGGGATGGACCACTGAATATTGCATGTTACAAATTGCTGATGGCTTTAGCAATACCGCAAATCGCCACTCATGTTTATCGGTAGCGTTCGACGAGTGCATAGGCAATGGCAGAATCTGTTGCATCTCGACGATGATGTCAAGGCACAGTTGATGAGATCAACGACTTGGGCTGATGGACTTCGAGGTATCGCCACGCTGGGTGTCGTTGCCTCACATCTAGTGTTATGTTTCGCACGATCATTAGCTAGGCCATGCTGCGGAGAGGATCAAACAACACCGAAGCTGTTTCAGCGTCCCGTTCTTCGGCTGATAGCGTCTGGTCATTCCTGGGTTGCAGTGTTCCTTGTCCTTTTAGGCTTCGTCAATGCCCTGAAGCCAGTCAAGCAAATCCAGTCAGGTCAGACAGAGGCAGCGCTCAACAGTCTCAATACTGCAGCATTTCGAAGGGCCTTCAGACTTTTCTTGCCATGCACATTGGCGACCTCGGTAGCATGGCTGGTATGCCAGCTCGGATTCATGGAGAATGCGCGCAATAGTGATGCTTGGTGGCTGTACACAAACACTCCGCCTCCAAGTCCAACGTGGTTACAAGCTATAAAGGACCTCCTCACAGCGCTGTATCGAACATGGGACTTCCGTGAAGGTGATGTAATTTACAACCAACCTCAATGGACAATGATGTTCTTGCTGGAGGGCAGTATGCTGGTATTCGCTACTTTGCTTGTTGTTGCAAGACTGACCTCAAAGTGGCGTACTGTCATTCTCAGCCTGATCGCGGTATGGTCAACAAATTGGAGTTTCGTTATTGGCGATCCTCTAGTCGGCTTCACATGTCTAGCAGGTATCGTGCTCGCGGAATTCTCGTTATCAGACGTACCTGCAAAGTTAGCACAATCCCGATGGTGCATATTCTTGGCGGGTTGGCTGTGGAAGGTCAGTCTTGTGCTTATGTCCGTGCCATATGACTTTGCAGACGGATCAGCTTGGTCGAAAGGATTGACCTATTTTGCTCGACAATATTTTCCACATGCAGCTTCAAATGAGATACCTCGAGCGTGGGGGTCAATTGGAGCCGTCATGCTGGTCGTTGGCATTATTTTGTCGCCTCATGCACGACGTTTACTCTCAACAGGACCGTTGATGTGGCTGGGAAAGATATCATTTCCAGTGTTCCTGCTACATCCATTGTTCATGCAAACAATCATGCCAATATTTGCGTTTTCGCAAGACCAGAAGTACGAAATCACGGCTGTACCGGGACCGCTCGACACCAATGGAATGCCACCGGCCGAACAAACTTACAGGTTCAAACAGAGAGGAAATATTGCACTGTTCGCGGCGATCAGCATTACTATAATGTGTACTTGTGGTGCAGCTCATATCTGGACGACGAAGGTAGAGCCCTTTTTCGGTAAGGTTACAGCGATGTGTGAAGATATCATGACTGGAAAAAGCCAGGCCACTTTGCCCTATGTACGGCAGGTGCAGCAGGAGAACGATCATGCTGTGCTAGCAAAGAAGGAAGGGTCATTGGCATGATATGCAGTGATAATTAGATCATACAGGAACTAATTTCCTTGGCTCTACTCCTGTACTACCCAAACATGTCGCACTGTGCGTACATTATTCATATACGTAGTACACTCCTTGTGTTTGCCAAAGATTGACCTTTGTCTTTATCCGTGTCAGAACCCCAAGCCACACCTGAAATTGATTGGACAATAACGTTCCTCGGCAAACACCGGACCCTGCATTCGTGGCTAGATTGTGGCGAATTTATGCGGAGTGTTGTGCCTACTCCTACCAACTCCTACGCATTGACGTCCAACCTCATCCTCACATAATCTGATCGTCCTAGAACAACGACTATCGTGGTGGGTAAACACCATGGCATCTTCAGGAGGTCACCTTTTGGTCGCGAAGACCTTGAGGCTGATCAGGTAAGCAGTCTCCCTATCAAACCAGAGACGGTGCTGATAAGACCCAGGTTTGGCGTCGATAAGGCGCGAAATGCCCTTCGTGATCGGCTTGGTCAAGCTGGCCAGGTCGAAACACGAACCGAACGATTATATGCGAGAATACAAGAAGCCCCAGTAACACGGCTGCAGGCTATCAGACAAGGCCAGCGTCGACAGTATAGCACGCAAAGAGTCGTTAAGAACGCTATTCGTTTCTTCACAACAGAAGCAGGACATGCTGCTAAGCCATTAAGGTCATCATATCCTCAATCTCGGACAAGGTCAGCTGTGTCCCAGTTTACAGGCAGAGCACCATTTGCCTCGACTCTACGGCCAAATCTCACTGGTGGTACCCTGTCGAGGTCGGCTGGTGGGTACGGCACTGGCGCAGGCAGGATCGGAGGAGCACGATACTTTTCCCATGGTCCTGCTCAACCGGCAGAAGTCATTTCGAATGTGTCTCAAGCTGTACGCGCCTTCTGGCTCAATGGTCACAAAGCACGATTCGATGGCTACAATGAGAAGACTGGCAATAAGCGCTATCGAGCAGTCTCCCAAACACAAGACAAGGCACGAACTGCGTTTGATCGCTCTCATGCTCATTCCGCCGGCAGCTTCATCGACTTCAAAGTCAGTCCAACCATCACGGCTGTTGGTCCTTTGAGCACCGTTCCACGATCTGAGGACTACAATCCATTCTGCTCTGCGTCTGAGCAGAATGGGCCCGTCACCACTACCATCGCCGATGAGTCAGTCATGCACAATCTTGCCGTCGACTTTGCTCGAGCTTTGAAGGATTTGGCTGCGATCATGAACGATCTGAAGCATTTAGCGACACTAGGATCCCTACCTCTAGTACTGGTCGATCCAACAACTCTTCGAGTCCGGTTTCCAGGCTGTGACCAAGATACGGTTGAGAGCCTCTGTACTGAGCTAGGAGTTCGTAGAGGTATCGTGGGACAAGACGAAGACTTCGAAGCACAACACGGCGCAGACGTTGCCCTTCGCTTCCCGTTCGCACCGTCTAAGACCCCGTCAGAAGCCGATCTCGAGCAGATCTACGATGGCTGGCGACCGACTAAGAGGACGAAGCGCGAGCATGTCGATTGGCATGGAATGCTGTCCGCTCAGCAGAGTCAGCAGTCCGTCAACGAAGATTTCGAGACAATCAGTCCTGCACTAAAGTCCGTCTCGAACGGGCAGGAAGTGTTATGCTTCATGAACGAGGAGGGTGAGATCGTGGACAATCCCTGGCTCGGTTCAGCTCGACAGTCTGATTATTCCTCCCTACACCCTTCTGAGCAGGATGAGGAACAGCCTATCTTCTTTGAGCCTGATCATAGGCAGTACCACGTGCAGCAACACAACCACCATGATGTTGATTACGAAGGTATTCAAGGAATATATAGGTTTCTCGAGCACTGCGATCGTGCTAGACATTGAGGAACGAGGTGGAGGAAAATTAGCTACACGTGCCTCAAATTGAATGATACCCATGCTTCATCTGTATACAAATGATGATTACTTTACCTGAAATTCTTTCTTTTTCATGCTTCCTTTCCGCCCGTCGAGCTCGACTGCTGCCCTCTGATCCCCGTAGATACGTTAGACACCTCACCTCCTCTTTCGAGACTTTGTTGTATGCCATCCGTTAGCGAATGCCTTAGGGCCTGATCCGACGGTCCACTGTGATGCGTAAACGTTCGAAAGACCTCAGTCCTTCCAGAATTGATCTTCATGGCTCGCTGAATCTCAGCGTACGTTATATTAGCAACGCTATACTCGACACCATACAGCTCCTGTCGATCCTCAAGACCGACATGGCCCCTGATGAGCTCTATCATCGTGGCGAAACGAGCAGGATACGAGAGCCTTTCGACATGATGTGTGATGGGACGATGCGCTTTTCCAAACTTACACGGAAGATACGCTAAATTAATTTTCGGCTTCGGAATTGTGCAAAGGACTGAAATGTCTTTACAGAGATGATGCACGCATTCATTGCAACCATCTCTCTCATCAGCCGCGGACATGCATTTCTATGTTTCTGTGATCAACGACGATTTCGTGATTCTATTCATTATCTATCCATTACCACGAACATGGTAATAGCCACGGTCATGTCGTTCAGGAACTTTAGTATTGCAAACGACACGAGTGACAATGGACGATTCACTTACGAGCTAACTTTCAGCCTTCCCTTGCACCATAGAGACGTGTCACTATGTCCTGGCCCGCATGAGCTTCGCCATGTCTTCTTGTTGTTCTCTGTCATCTTACTTATTTACATTGCCTACAAGCATTTGGAAATACGCACTTAACCATTGCTAAGATCGCTCAAACTGATTATAAAGGTAACAGCTATTGCAACGACGTTATGGCTAAAGCCAGACCACCACTGTTCGCGCCCAAACATCGTGGTAAGGAAAATCTGGCGCTCACAGAGTCGATCAAAGAAGTGATGTCTGCAAGCAACAAGTTCCAACACGAACAAAATTCAGACCAGCAGCTACACACCCTGAAAGAGGAGCACTCCTCTCAAGCAGCCATACACAAGCTACAGATGAAGATCGAAGAAGTGCAATCGTGGGAAGACAAGATTGATGGGGACTGGAAAATGGAATCCGAGCAGATGGAGCAAGACCTGAAGCATGCCGTCGCCGAAGTGCACGCTAAACAATTACGTGCTGACATACACGAGCAGAAAGTACTGTCTATCAGACAGGCACATAACGAAAAGAAAGGACTTCATTTCATGCAGGTCACAGGAGGATTGATTCAATTCCACGGTGAGCTTCATGAACATATCAGAGAAGTGCGCGGCCTACCGGAGCTATTGGCTGCAGAATTGATCGAGTTGAATGACGCCCTGGCGGTGTGTGACCAGCTTGGCAAAACTGCAAGTCCAGGTGGCACAAGATTCAAGCTGAAATTGCTTTCAGAGAGAGGTTCAGAGCACAGAAGACCTTCACAGGCCATATCAGAGCAGCTTTGGATCAGCTAGCTGGTGCTACTCTTGTTGATCTGAAGAACAATCAAGCAGATTTTCCTGGAGATTCGCAGGCGACTCTTATTGGAGATGAGCCATTGGCGCCAACTAAGCCCAGTCGCAGAATAGTAGCGAAACCTATCCCTGACAAGAGCAAGCTCCAAACACACCAAGAAGCATCAAAGGATGTCAACAGCTTGAAGGTAACTGATAGCAATACAAAGGCAACTGACAAGTCCGTCAAAATCATATCAAGGAAACCTTCACATTCATCTGCCACTGCAAAGAAGCGAATGGCAGATCAAGTCGAAAGTGAGGATGGACCAGCCGAGATACCTGCAATCGACAAGCACAAGAACAAGAAAACTCGTCTTCCTTCTACACCACTCCGATCGTCCACTCGAGGTACTGCAGCCAGAGAACGCGTCGAGATCAAGAAGACAGGTACTGCGAAGAAAAGCGGGAGCCAGAGCGATTTTGTCACGAAGCGAGCGAGGTTGTTTGGTGATTTCGCCGAGGAAGAGTAGACTGTTAGATTGCAGTATTCGATACTCTTCGTGCTGTGTACGAACAGCAGTGCTAGTAACTACCTAGGTACCTAGGCTTGCCTTTGTACTACAGCCCGACAATAACCCTAATTTCGTCCCTATATTTTAGTCTTCAGAATCGATGTTAGTGCTCGATTGTGACCAAATCCTTCAGGCACAAACATCGTTGTCATTTCAGCCCCAGGCGTTAATGGACGTACCTTCCTACCTAGGTACCTATGGAGCTAGGTCGTGTTCGCTCCAGCGGATTTTGACTTCCTTTCACAGGCTTCATTCTCCTGATCCAGCTGTTGCCTTTGAATGGCTGATATTTGACTTTCGTCAACCGTGTACAGACGGTTCGAGGCCAGATCATGCTTTCAGGTAAACGAAGTTGGACCTTTGTGCCAGGCAGTTTCGTCGAACAAGCCTCGTTCAGTCTCCTTATCTGCTATGTATGATCGAGCAGATCCTAGATTGAACATGTTAATTCAACAATGATGCAAATAGTATATATCTTTTGACACAGTCCCGTCTTCTTATTTTGTGTTTCTTAATATTGACTCGACCAGCAGAAACAGCCATCATGCCCATGTCAACGACCAACGATTTGGGAGGTCTAACCCCCGAGGAGCTCTATCGACACGGACCACCCTATCGAGTCTTCGATTACGAGGATGAACCTGCTATGCGGACCTTCTCATACTTATATCGAGTGATGTGGAATATTGTGCCGCCTGAGCCAAAGAGTGATGAGACATCAACCGCAGGCTATACTATTCACGACGTAAATTCTTTGATGGGCCCGATATCGAAAATGTCACGCGAAGAGGTTGATGCGTATCCTAGGAACACAAACAAAGAAGACTGGCAGAGCGACTGGCGTAAGGCTGTTGCGTATGCGTGGAGTCACGTTCTGCGGGACGTGACTGACTTCCTGTATGGTGTCAAGTGCACAACTGGGCACTGGCATAGCACGAATTTCAATGACCCGGACGAACGGGTGATCCGCGAGCATGGTCTAGGATATGCCACTTTCAGCGTGGCATATCCGGAGCCCTTCGAGAACGGTACAACGGGCCTCGTGGTGAGGTTTCCGATGAACGTGGCTATTGTGCCCATGTTCATCGACGATGGACTCAAAGTCAGTGTGGTAAGGACTGAGCCTGATGGTTGCAAGGCCGAGCTGCATACATGGGATGACGATGTGTTTAACACCACTGGGGTATTCTTGAGAGGGGATATGGAGGTCAAGTTCTTGCTCGAGGTGGTCAGTGCTGAAGATGCTGAAGCAGTGGCGGAACCACGTCACGGCGTAGCTGCTGCGTTCGTATACGCACAACTTTGCAGGAAGAAACACAACAGCTGGTCGTATTGCTGTGACAGAGAGATTGAAGACCTTGAGCAAGAAGCAGATGATTGTACATGCACGAAGGATGATGAAGACGAGGAAGAAGAAGAAGAGGAAGAAGAAGAAGAGGAAGAAAGCGACGAGGAGGAGGGCGACGAAGTCTTCTAATAGAATCGGAAAACTCGAAAGAAGAGTGTGCATAGTCAACAATTGAGCAACTTGGGCGCAGGCCAATATTGGGATCATTACTGGTTGACACTGTTCTACCGCCACGTTCTAAGGCTTAAAAACTGCTCCCTTCACTACTCAGCATACCTCAAAAGATCGCTTTTCGCAGCTTGAACATCGCCGTTGCGAAGGATCAAATCGCCAAACGTTCGTCTTGCAAGTATATGACTAACCATTCTTTCAAGCGTATTGGACTGCTCCGAGTGTACGAAACCTCTACCTCGCAACGTCTCAAGCCAAGCTTCTCGTGGTGCACTATCAGTCATGGCTGCATCGAAGGTTTAGGTGTCGACGGCGCTCAACGCTGTCGCTGCATAATTGTTTCCCACTGAAATCCTTTGTCTGACGAGAGCATGGCTTAACTTATAGTGCGTGAGTATATCTCGATAAGTTCCAAGAGAGCTTCCCACAAATTCTTCTCAACGAACGGGTCATCATCGTCAATTTTTTCGATGTAGCAGAGTATTCGTCATCCGGTGCGCGCAGCTTGAAAGCTTACAAACACGTATGTATATCTGTGTCAGTTCCTTGGTCTTCTCATTTTCGATGGTCACGTTCTTTGTAAGGTGCTTGAGATTATTCCTGTTGGGGTTGAAGTGCGCGATAAAAAGAATGACGGGCATGGCTAATAAGTCTCAGAAACATGCTTGGCGCTGTATCGTGCGAGAGGTGTTTTGTGACCTTCGTTTGGTGTCACTAATCAGCCTTCTGACCGGATAGGGTACTTTTGTATCAGCCATGCTTTTTATCTGAGATGATGTGTAAAGGAGATCAGGTGATCATGTTAAAGGCACACCTGTACGTAAATTTCAGGTCATAACTGTGCATGTTACTGTATGAGCAGCAATCTGGCAGACCAGAAGTTGGAAGAAATGGACAAAGAAAGGCAAATAAGTAAGGTCAGCATCTGGAAGAGTTTGTTCATACGGTCGAGCAATCAATATAGCTCATTCTGATTGATTCCATTACAATGAAATCACCCTTTTCACTTGTTGCCAAAAGGGATATCACTGTTGACCTTGTCATCAACTAAAGTGTCCATCTTGCCATCGTCCTGCTGTGGTAGACCAGCTTGTCCAGCAGCGTTGTTCGCTTCTGCGCTAGATGTTAGCAACATCGTCTTCACCACAACGATTGCGTATCCAGCCGAAACTTCGTAGTTGAAAGTCATGCTTACCGTTGTTGGCGAAGTCATCAGCTTTCCTTTCAACTGAGTTCCCAGGCTGTGCGTCCTTGTCAGCCTTGTTGCCCAAGGCGTTCTTGGCTTTATCCATGAGACCAGACATTGTCAATGTGTTGGAAATAGATCTGTAGAAGGGGGCAAATGTGTGTGTTCCACGTGATTGATTTCTGAATGTTGGAGAGACTATAGGACATATATACATCGATAGTATATGTACTCTGCTTCGAGTTAGAGGGGTAGTTGTCGTCATATGAGGCTCGCAAGCACATGTTAGCCCGGTACCTAATCAGAGGAAGTATAGTGGAGTTCTGCTAAGCTTGGACAAGCTTTCAATGCCAAGTTCTGGATGAAAGTCAATTTGACGACCTTGGAATGCTTCGCTATACCCACTAGCCATCTATATCGCTTTCCAAGCTGGACCTCGAAGCTTCCTGCATTTCTGTAGTAACGATAGCAACAGCTGATTTTGAGAACACGTCGATGGCCACCATATTTCGAGCCAAGTGACCACTACAAAGATCCATAATTTCGCTGTGCCAGACTAATTTGCTTGTGCTCTGGATCATAGGCGACGAACGCGTTCTGTATGAAAGTATCGTCCAGAAGGAAGTGTGGCATTCTTCGATGTGCTTCTTACTAAACAGACACGTCCTGTCACCTGTACTATCGTCAAGAGCTAGATACCTGAGCGGCAGTGAGATCTTCGCGCAACCAAAGTGACAGTCGTCAGAGCCAGGTGCAAGGTACAGGAGACTGTCCAATCCTTGACAGTGAAAGGTAGCAGAGGGACGTTTATTGCAAACGTCTGTAGAAAGAACTGTCGGTGACGTATCCGAACCCGCTGCAAGGACGTAGTCAGTACTCTGGGGATCAAGCAATTTGGCATAACACTTATCAGGCCTCATTGATCCAGCCTGATGGCATGTACCGTGTATATGCACTGTCGTTGGAAATCATATCGTGCCAGGGTAAATCTCCAGTGTACTCGAAATCGTCAATGTCACCAAAGAGAATGTAGCCACGACCGTCGGTGGGATTGGAGCACGCCAGCGCATCGAGTTTGACTTCTTCATTACCCCTTGATTTGGCCAAAACGTGTCACTTTGTCACATCAACATCATGACCAGCATTCTTCGTCACAGCTTGAGCTTTGAGCATTCTCATAAGCTTGTGTCAACAAGGGCATTGCGGTTTTTCTAGCACTTGCTGCTGCTTGTGATGTAGAGGACAGAGTATAGTCATCGTAGCTGCAACCTCATCGACCATTTCTGCGCACTGAAACAGTCAGCGAAGCTCATGCTGCAGCTCGCGTCCGTTGCTCGGGATTGATGGCTCTGACAGGGGATCCTAACCTGTTGTTTGCTTGTGTCATAGTCGCTTGTGCATCATATGGCTATCATACAGTCTGCGAAGTCAGACTGGCGCTACACGATGGAGCCCGCAGCCTCTTCTAATTTTGCAGGCTTATAGAAGCATTTATCGGAAGAATCGTGTCAGCCTGTGACGTAAGAAACGTGCCTAGACGTGCATGCATATCCTGCATAGCAGCCTTGCCTGCTTTCAGTTCTGCATCAGCTTGGCGATGATTCTGGCGAGAGGTTTCTAGTTCGGACTTGGTGTTTTCAAGTTCACGTTGAAGCTCTTGAATGTGGCCATTGCCATCATCCTTTTCAGTCAATTCAGCCAAATGCTGCAGTGTCAGCTGAAGTATATCACCCTTGCTCAAGCTTCTAGTCTTGTCCATCTCATCAGCTGGGACACCAAGAGTTGCAAACTGAGCGAATTTCTCGGCTTGCAGTTTCCTTATCATTGATTTCGGCAAAAGGTCTTCAAGAGCATAGACTGTTTCATTGATCTTGTCCCGACGGCGACGCTCTACAAGATTATGGGATTGGTGTCGACGGCCCTTTTTCGCTTGAATCTTCTCCTCGACACTCAGGACTGGAGGACCATCTCTCAGGCTGGTAGCACTAACTATTTCTCCGACCACAGCCACAGTCGGGTCACCAAGAATCGTACCTCTAGTTATAGTGTCGGACGGCTGCAGCTCAACCTGCCGCAAATACTGCTGTTCAAGTTCCGCCACACGAACGTTTATCTTGTCTAATTGGCCATTGACATCGTGCGCTTCATTCGGTAATTGTGGGCAAATATGCTTTGCAGCTGCTGAAATATCGACTGGACATCAACGGTACCATGACCAAGCATCACTTTCACTTAGTTAGTCCTTGCCACGATGTTCGCTGCGCCAGATGCTCACCGATCGGTCCACTACTGGTGACATGACTGTGCTGGTCTCCGGCGTGAATGAACGAACTGTCCTGTCCAGATACACGTGGGTATTGATGTCCTGCCATGGCTCGAAGTTTGCAGAATCACTCGAGCATGGAACATGTTCTGAAGTACGCATCAAACCCTGAACATGTCGAGAAGATGGCTGTCTGCACATGAATGCAAAGACCATTGATGCATAGACTCATATTTGCAGACGAATCCAGACAGTGAAGCCAGAACATCATGGCAAAAGCAGTGCACATGGCACTTTTGCAGTTCGCGTTAGTTTGCAGTAATGCTGGCACTCCTCACCTATCACCGCGGCTGCGCTGATGGGATCGAGATGCTCAGCCTCGACTCGAATGACAAGTGGCTTCCAAAGATTATGTCAACCTGCAGAGGACGAGCCGTGTCCGTTTCAAGACTAGCAGACTTGGGGGCTCAAGAGTGCCTGCAACAGGGCTTTCTAGGGACTGACTCGCCTAAAGAAGTCTTTTCGAGGCAAACCTCATATCCCTACTGGTGTCATCCAAGGATTCGGAGGTTCAAGTTCAATTTCAAGTTCAATTTCAAGTTCAATTTCAAGTTCAATTTCAAGTTTGAGACGAAGAATCTTCCAAACGTGCGTAAAATACCAAGAGTGCTTATCTTATTTGGTCAACGCGTCGTTGGTTATATAAGGCTTCGTCACCTGTGCACATGGCCATCGAACATATGATCAGCTTCGCAAGGCCATAATTGTCCGTACAAGCTATACTAGATAACAACGTTACGGACGGTCTCACCGCCTCAAGACCACAGTCGTCACGACTGACAATAGCGACTACATTCAACAGTTCTATCATGCTCAGTGCCTGGCACGGCACCATCTTATTACCTTCCGATCATTTTCCTGATACGATGCTAGAGAGAACTTTGGGATTGGACCCTGCTGTTTTGTTCCGATTCCATCTTCATTCCTCTAATTCCTTTAGCTCCTTATATCCCTTCTGGAACCTGGTCGAAGGCGGCACAGTTGTGGTTAAAACCTCGAGCCTGTCCAACCATAGTCTTTCGGCAATCTCAGCTTCACCATTGCCTGTGGTATGCTCCCTAACAACTTGAATTGCTGACCTCATAGTGTTAGGAAAATCTCGAATGCCATCCAAAACGCAGACCCACGGGCTTCTGACATTAGCATCGTGCTTTTCATTACCGGTCCATGGTATACCAGCACCGCCTATAAGTCAATCAGCATTATGCAGAAGCCTGTGCAACACTTTCCTAGCTCACCTGTATCCAGAACACCCACCCAGCTCGCCACTGCGTCTCCGAGTTCCCTGGCCTCTTCTTCCTTATCAATACCACGTTCTACCTTGACATGGTTGATGATTGAGGTTGCGACAGTCACTGAAATTGGTCAAATCATTCGCAGCACGCCGTCGACAATGATTGCAGACTTACGTCGTGCAGCCCTTTCGACTTTGTCTGCAGCTCTATCCTGCTCGTCTGGGCTGCTATCATCTGGTCTGATGGTCTTATCACTCATAGTCGTACTTGATGAAGAGCAATTGAGTCATGCTTGAGGCTATTATTTATCGTAGTCACTTTCCAGCTTGCTAGAAGCTCTGAATTTGTTTGACGTTCCTTGCATAAACGCTTGCAACTAGCAAGCCTGCTTGGCTTGACAGTCGATGAAGCTATCTGAACATTTCGAGCACGCTTGCAAGGTGTGATATTGAATACACAAGTTGCACACCATGCTTGATCTAAGCACAGATCATATTGTGAGAACATTAACCTGTTCGAGCTGTTTCGGTTACTTCGACGACTAAACGCTTCTTGCCATCTTCGCATTTCTTCTTGTTAAGATAGTACGAACGATTTTCAACCCTCTGCTTCAGATCTCCCTCACTAGCAGGCATATGCCGAAGATCATCAAAGTGCTCAAGCATGTTGCTAGCGCAAAGCAACATCACCAAGTTAGCTATCGAATTTGGCTGTCTCGGCATGACCGGACAGACGCAAAGAAATACAGGCAAAGAAGAAAATCCGGTGTCATGTTGTAGATAGATGACGGCAAGATGAACGATTGACAAGCACATGAATAATATCGAAGGGCTGAAAGCTTTTCCCCGTGCTGCTATTAGCAACGGGAATATTCTTTCCTCAGCCTCGTCAGCGCCTCGCAGCACTCTCACTTGGCCAGGTACATTCCTCTTCGGGCACTTGCATAGTTAACATGCTGTCACGATGCGTGCTGGATGTTCTGATTCATGGTTGCGACGACGGGGCTGAGACACTGCATGTCCATGCATCTCTCGCAAGCAATGGCTCGTCGCGAGGCACACACAGGGAACTCCCTCTAGAGACACCGTTGTGTCTCAATGCAGAAAACAGCCGCTTGTTGAAATTGAAGGCTTTCTGCTGATACGAGTTGTCGCAGCACCCATAAATGATTACTCCGAAGAATGGATGCCACGACCAGGGACTGTCTCGCTGCTAATGTCTGTTGTCACTAGCTCAGGAAGGATGGTGAATGTGGTAAGTCGGAGCACGCAGGTCGTGATGCACGACTAAGGAGGTGCCAAGACAGTAGCTACAAAAGGCTTAGCTCTGTTTCCTTGTTATAGCACAGACATCTCGTGTTGAACTGCTCAATTCCCACCCTACCCAGAAGAAGGTAAATTCGTGTTCCAGACATGAGCTGCTTCTATTTTCAGCGAGGCGGTTCACAGCTCTCACGCTCAGTGATTGGTCACACTGCTAATGGTCCAAGCGTAAAAGCGTCTCGTGGTCAAGACCAACGTTCACATGCCGATTGCTCTATAAGAGCTTGGAACTAGCGTATGAGCAGCAGAGATCACATCAGGACTGTCACTGTATCCGAATATGAGGATCGAAATCAGTAGAGAGGAAATGTATGCCTAGAGACAATAGCAGACCTTGTCTATCCGATTCCTACACGGCTATGTAATCAAGTGGCTTGTAGCTAGCTCCTGCCCTACTGGTAGTAGTGAAGCAAGCCTGTATGTAGTCAGTCCCTCTTCCAATTATGCTCATGATCAACTCTGCTGAACTCTTTGTATAACCTGGGCTGCGCCGTAGGTACACTTTGAAGGATTGGAGCTACGCTAAGCACAATGCCTTCACAAGTAGAGCATGGGTAGACTGTGGGCGGGCTAGACTCGGCACAATTATCGCATCTCAACTGAGCAGCTCAATTAGAAGGGTTTCAAGAACGTGCGCTGAAAGCGATACTTACAGTGGCTGCTGTAACAAAGCCCTTAGCTTTGGTACCCTGGGATTGCATGGCACAAGCGTAGCAGGGCATGGTAGATATTGGGACGTTGTAGATTGGTTGTGTGTATGTCGAAAATGGTTCGTCGCCGTTGCTCATTGAAATAATCATTTCAACTCCAATGCAGCTTTTCGTAACCTCCGGAATCGCGTATGCCGGACTTATATCGTAGACATGGTTCTCGAATGAGTCGTTTGCCATGGCTTTGTTGAGCAGTCGCTGAGTCGCATGAGTGTCAGTACCTGTATCTTGCGCGATAGATACTGAGTGGCGAACCACAAACTCGATACCAGCAATGAATAATAAGGACGCTAATAAGAACGTGCACAATATTGAGGTTTTGGTAGAGGCCGGCTTGTAATTCTTCCTGTTTTCTGGTATATGCTTCTGGATCGTGCTTGCATTCCGACAGCATTGCTGCGGTTGGTGCAACACTTGAGGCGTGGTATAGAGCGTCCGAGTATGCTCTTCTACAGAGACATTTTCTGCGGCTCTCTCGACTGATGTGGTCCAAGTCGTCGTTTCTGAAGGGAAGTATCGTAGATGCTGAGTTGGCCGTTCCATAATGCCAGACTCCTAGCGTCTGGAAAAACGGTTGTAGTTAGGATCGTCGTAACGACTGCGTCGCTTTTGTCAACAAAAATTCCATGACAAACTCACCGTTGCTAACAACGACACAGAGATCTTGGCTAGCATCAGCAGCTCACTAGTTGCTACCCCGTATAGCTGGGAAGCAATCACTTCGATCGTGTAAGTTGTGATTTTAGCAACCCAAGCTAGAGTCGGGTGTGCCACGTATCGGCATGAAATGTGATTGGTAGAAGCATGATCAGCCATGTCTTGCCGCACCAGACATGTACAGTAACCAATGGTTTGTAAATGTTGTACGTCAGGGCTGCTGGCGCCAGTCGCAGTGCCGCTCCGCTAGCATCAACCGCCCAGCGCTCACATTGCCTGCATGCAGATATTTGGCTGGTGACTATCGTCTCAAGTAGGCTCGTGCATATCCCGTGGCGACTGTCATGGACTTATGTCCACCAAGAAGCGTAACCAAGCATATCGTCAGGACTGAAATATCTTGACAAACGCCTTATGCTTGCTTAGCGAGATTGGTTTGTCTGGTGGATTGTGTCAATACCGGTGAGCCAGGATGTTTCGAATCGTTCCAGAACTGGTTGGACCATCTGGGTAAGGAACATAGTAAGGCCTAGGGCTTGCAAGGCTGAGGAGCAATCTTCTTCACTCGATCACCCCCACAAGCCACATGCCATATGCCAAGAAGGGCCAAGACCTCCGATACGAGCGGGATCCACGATCACGCGTCGATCTTGCAGCACCGAAATATGCAGTGATGTGCTCTTCGCGCTGGCTTAATTTAGAAGTGGCGTTCATGTAGGAGGTGAATTTAGCTCGAGCAGGGCATTTCGACGTGCATCGAAAATAGCGACGAATTCCAGTTCTGATCATCGCTGTGAAAAGGGGATGCACCTTCAATCAGCCTTACTCTGTACTTTGTCGTGCGTAGTCAGATAAAAGTAGTAAGATGAGCATTTGTTCTCCCCGATTTGCCCTCTCGTCTTCAACTTCTCGGAGCGCACTCGCTGACCTGCTTCAACAACTAATAGTCATACATTCTTTCGTTCTTTCCTGACGCTCATTCTCAACATGAATCACGTCGTGTACCATACTCCTTCAGGAGACTCATCCTGGAGAGTCCCATATGCTCCCAAGCCATGGTTATTCTGGGTTCGAATCGCGCAGATTATCTGCGTTTTGGTGACTTTGGTCTGCACATCTTATTCTGCCGCTAAGTTCTACGTGAGTATCTTTGGATCAAACATATGGCTTTTGCGCTGATTTCACCAGGGTGGCGTCCCTATGAGCTTCTTTACCGTAAGTAGAAGGCCTTTCCTATGCTCACTGCGTTCTGACGAAAGTATAGATCGCATGGACAATCATTTATCTCCCACTGGTCATCTGGCTTGTACCACGAATTCAGGCACGCTATACGCCCAACGTTATCGTTCTTGTCTTCGAGAGTCTGTGCTGGATGTGGTGGCTGTCAACATTTGCCATGCTGGCTGCTTGGGTCAGTGGTTCGATCATAACTACAGGCGCTGTCACAGGCTTCTACAGAAGATCAAGCTCCAGCTATGATGATGTCGTGGACAATGCCACAGATGCTTACAACGATGCTGTGGATCAGTACAACGACTTGGTTGGTGCGTATGGTGCTTGGAAGGCCGCCGCTGCTTTTGGCGCCATCACGTGTAAGTCCTTGCCCCGTCTGTGATCATCGTGTTTGTTGATATTGTGCAGGGGTTCTGTTCTGCGTCAGCCTTATCGCCGTTGCAATTGGCTTTCACAAGCAGCGGCGGGTGAAACAGCAACAGCTTCGTCAGACGTATGAACGTTCTGCCCAGAATGTGCCTACGCACGTTCAGCCGATGGACTCTGATAAGACGTATGCACGGGCGACTGTTAATTCAGTTTAACATGACCCAGCAGAAGAGGTTCTCAGTACATATGTGGTGGTCAAAGAGACGCAGCATGAGGTTTCGTAGCGACAGCCGTGCACAGTGTGAAAGGCGAACAAAGACAAGCATGGATGATCAAGATCGAAAAGGGTAGAGGAGGAGAAGCTAGGTACCCAAGGTAGGTATGTAATGATAGAGAACTGATTGTATGAGCGCCTGTAGGATAGCTAATACTGGGACCGGGGGACCTATCTGGTCGCTATTTTTAGGTATTGCCAGGCACTGATCTTGCTGCCATGAATCCATGGATGTAACGAGCGGGTAAATATTACAGCAACAGCACATGCAGATATCCCGCGGGCGGCAGTAGCGACATCCACTGTTAAGCTGGAAGACTGATCCGATTGCTTGTTCTGCCCAACGCACTCTAGAGCCACCGGTGCACTTGTGGTCTGCCTTGCGCCTTCTGCACCTACACACCCATGTGAGATTAGAGTCCTCCGTACTTGTCGAGGTTCAAATGTGATTCACGCGTGAGGGTTTCCACCACGAATGTACGAAACAATATGTTCGCCGTAGTTCACGGCACGAACTGGGCTGAAAGCAATGCCCGAGCACGATGCAAGGTCTACCCCGAAGTCCTACGGCGACACTCACATCGAGGACAACGCGCGTGTCCAGCTTGGTGATCGATATGCTACGAATCGTATAAGCATACGAAACGCCTATATAGCACTCACTGAACCACTAGCATTACTAGATATTGATGTGTTGGAAAGGATAGAGGTTGAAGAGGTAAAGCCCACATTAGCTGGTGGTCGATATAGAACAAGCGCGGAGCGTATCGACACGCGAGCCTGTGAAAGAGAAGGCGGCTGTCATAAGCAAAGGTCGAGATGCGATCGCGATCGCCGGCCCGAAATGGGACAAAAGCACTTCAGCATACTGTCACAGGCGAGGAGGCTAAGCTCTGGCCTCGTAACATCGACGCCTGCTCCATCTTCCAACGGTAGCGGAAGAGAAATGCGAGATCCTGCTTCGCCGTCAGTATCGCAACAGATACGAGCTTCGAGCGAAATGCTCTTGCTAATTGGCGTAATTTCATCTTTTCTGTTAGGACGTAATCTAACAAGAGATGAGATCGCCTCATTCATATTGAGATGCCAACAGGACCAGTTCCTTCCACTTCTAACTTTTGTGCTTGGGATTGGCATTTACAGATATCTTGCCTCAACAATGCTTATCGCGTATCCAGGTACCCCAAGTTCAACCCTAGAAGACGCTTATGGCAGGTGTCGTCCAGTATCGCTCGATGTACTGGCTGACTTTACGCTTATGCGGCGCTTTCTGGAAGTCCACTATACCAACACCAACGGTGTCGCTGGACGCAAAGCAATAAAGCTGGGACGTTCTCAGCTTCACCTCGATTCGCGAAGAGGCTTGGTGCTGGATGCTGCCAACTGGCACGATGCTCGATTCAAAACAGGTTCACGAATAGTACATACCATTTGGACGCTCTGTCCCTTCATGCTTTGCCCGTTGTGTGTTTACGATGATGTTGTGATTAACGAGAACAAGGACTTCTACTGGTGCGTTACCTTCAATAAAAGATAAGCATTTGAGCTGTACTTACGACTAGCAGTCAAGCATGCAACAAAACTTTTAGAGACGTTGAATCCACGTATAGGTCCTCGACTGTGCCTGTGCTGCCTCATTCGGAACCCCTTCTTGACAGACATCGCACACCTATATACCCTCCCCGAGACAGCGACCATGGACGCAACATGCATGACGATGCATTCAAGGATGACTCGGTCCAATTTCTTGTGGCCCCAAAGGTCGATGTTATGAATCTCGACATTTGGGTTGTGGGTCCACGCGCCGGCGTTTGAAGATGCAGCATACCTGACCAGCTACGGCTGGTTCGATTGACTGCAGCCGTGAAACCAGAATCGGGGCCTGAGATCTGTGTACGATCCATCAGACACTGCGCCAACTAAGTAGGCGATCTGCGTGTATATTTAGCCGAGATGTCTACTAAAACATGCAGGTCGCTGATAGGATATAGCGCACAGCATTTTGACGGATATTATGACAATGATCCTTCAATCTGACCTCGACCACATTATTTATTGGCGATCTACGTTCTTCTGCGCGACGGCTTGGTTGACATTGTCTATCATAGGCGGGCGACATGTCTTATGATCGCACCGAGGAACGACGTGACAAGTACCTGGAGACTCTCGACTACCTTCGGCTGCTTTATAGCTGCTGGACAATGGCATCGAGCATCACGACACTATAAGGTGGAGATACATCTACAACCAGCGAGCATGATTAGCGTACTGACCAGTACGCCTTCCTATCATAATCACTTACACTGATCAGGCCAACCCGCGTTGGCGTTTTCGTGGCAATAGTAATCACATGGGTATGCTCAGATCGACAAAGTCAAGGACATCCATTCCTCAAGAGCCAGGCTTCGCCAGTTGGCCAGTGTCAGCTCCAAGCGACTTGTGCTAGACACCATATTTCTACAGCAACTTTCGGCCCCTCTCACAAGATCATGACTGAGTTGAGATGCTCTCCTGGATCGAATTTCTTTAGTTTCTAATCTATGTTTCCATCATCTGCAATTGCGGAGACTGCACTTGTCAACCTAATTTTGCAAGTATTGGGCCAAACATCGTTCACGCCAGGAACGGGTGCAACTAGGTTCAGAGCCTTCAGCTCCTCATACAACATCGAGTACTCTGATGGCTCACGCAACCGGTTGTGATAATACGTCAGAGACAGCAGTTTCACAAGCAGTTGCTTCTGAGCTCGCAAGTACAGCCCTTTTTCATCATCAGCGAAAGTCTCCAAACAGGCACTGATTCCTTTTCGCATGGATCGCGGAAAATCTCCACAGTGGTCGAGAATGTTGAACCATGAATTGCCGGCGTCCTGGTCACGCTCACGGTCGTCCGTTGGTGGTTTAATAGCCTCTATTCCTACAAGGCATATGTCAAATGTGCTCTGTCAGATACAAGCGGTATCAATAGTCTCACCATGCTCGAGAATTACTTTCATTCGACCTCTTGTGGTGGCAAAACCTCGGACATTTTCATCATAATCGGTGCCAATGTTCAGCTGGAACCAGTCGATGAGCTTGCGCTCAACATCAACTGCGAAAAACGTCAGTATGTCGATATCCATAACAATCAGAAAGAACTCGCGTATGACAGCATTATTGATGACAGTTGTCTTCGGTGGTGTTTCACCGCTAGTACTGCTAGTTGTCGACATGAGTCTGATGAACTTCAAGTTTACTGGGGAAGAAACAGCTGTGCTTCGGAGATCATATTTGAACCAGCTGATGTGCTGCTTGCTCGCAGCTTGCTAATGTCGACTTTGCTATTTTCACAGATGATTGTGCTTGTTGGACTTCTCGCCTTTGCATCCAAACATTGAGCCAAACGTCGTATATTCGGCGATTCAAAGCGCATTTTCCATCAGCAAGAGTTTACCGCTTAGTGGTCGTGATTGCTGTTGACCAGCGCTTGCTGCGGTAATGCTGCTATACCATATGGCATTTCA
The DNA here is from genome assembly GCA_022813495.1 of Pasadenomyces melaninifex. NCBI lineage: Eukaryota > Fungi > Ascomycota > Dothideomycetes > Pasadenomyces > Pasadenomyces melaninifex. The sequence goes on from JAKLMI010000092.1 coordinate 28,877, forward strand.
TTTGTCAAGAAGGCAGTATGAGGATGGACTCGAGACCAGACTTGACGGCTGTGTATCATCAAAAGAACATTGCACTGAGAAAGGTCCGAAGAATGTCTAGCTTTCCAATCGCCAGTACTCGATATTGAATTGGAGGATGCAGCAGTAGGCTGCGAGACGATCTCATTGATGCTTAGCTACAACTCTGTTTAGCCTTCGTGATGGCCATTGATCGGTAGAGCTCTGCTCTTCTGACCATGACCTGGCTACAAACTCGCCAGTTCTTCGCGCAGCGCCTTAGAAGCTTCGTCAGCGGGGTCCTCTGCCATGGCCAGGCTCATCAGTTTGTTGATTAACAGATACACGACTACAGCTGTGGCAATTTCATCATTCACACCAATCTGAATGAATTTTCCTCGATACTCCGGCAACCACTCCGCGACTTTTGTAGTAGGCGTTGTGATATTCCTCCAGTGATCACCACATTCACGTGCAAAGTCCTCTCTATGCTTGCGAGGAGCGTTTGAGATCGTCGAAACAGTCTGGAGCACGATCAATGCTGGAGCGTGGTACTCATTCATGAATTTTAACATGCCACCCCAACCCACATTCATTGCGGCAGGGTCTTCTTGGAATGCTGGTATTCCATTAGTGAGGGGCTCAAATGAGGTGACAGAGTTCGACTTACGAATGCTATTCAGGATTGTATCTAAGCAGATGTTGAGTCGATGTCTGTAGTGGCCCATGTCCAAATTTGCGAGCTGAAGAGCCTCAATGTCGAGTTGTTGCAACTGTGCAGCAAATTCGCCCATTATTTGCACTGTACGGGTTAGCAATGATACAACGACATGATGGAATTCTCGCAGCTTACCTTGAGCAAGACGGAGAATCCTGAAGTCTGCGGTACTCAGCATGTTTGCGATATCTGGATCTTGAACAGAGCATCATCAGGATGCTAGCGGTTATCTTATAGCCGCAGATAATTGACAACATTGATTGAGCACGACTTTGCTGAATTGGTATGTTGTGGCAACAGACTGGACATCGACATCAGCAAGCGACAAACCCTTCAATCGGAATCTGGTGGTGAAAGACAACATCATTTGCTCAAGCATTACTGTGAACCATTCAGCTAGCAATTGTGCGACAGAACAAGAGTGACAAGATGTGTGTTGAAGAAGCCGCATGTGATAGTGCCTAGGTAGTAAGCTCCCACTCTGGGTTCAGAGGTAGTGTGCTTAGAACTAGTGCTTGGAATTTGAGCATTTCAGGGTGTAGACGCGAGCATTGAGTGCCCAGTGTACTACAAGAATACCTGTAATGCCTGGCATACACGCAGCCCAGTTCTGACGATTCGATACAGTGACAATATGGTGTATGCAGCACCTTCGAACCTTTACTGTTCGGGAGAAGAGGCTTCAATTAATGCTTCCCTATACAATCTTGATTGGTGCAACAGCGTCATCGTCCAATAGCTCTCCGTTCATCATACCATCCACATATGTTGGACCCAGGACCTTCCAGTTACCTTCATGCGGGCGCAGCACGAACGGCATACGGCTGCCTCTTAACGCGAAGATGTGGTCGTTGACAGCAGCATTAGCAGGGACCATTGCCAGATGTCCTCTCGCTGTCCACGCCAAACGCCTGCTAGGTAGCGCTTTCATAGCCTCCCCAAGCATCATCTTAGAGTCAAAGTCGTAGGTAGCGTGAGCCGTGGCACTAGTGGCGATCATACTGGCTGCTCCTGACGCGTTTTTCATGCCTAGTCGTCTCTTGATCTTGTTGATTTGGTTTGCAGCTTTCATGGTATTTCGCCATTTGTTGAATGCATTAACACTCTGTTGGTCATTCCAGCCATGCTCGTTAACATCTTCTCCTGGCTTTGGAAATAGAGTTCCTGCCGTCACAGTGTTACGATAAGCAGCGAGTATAGCCTCTTCAGATCGATAGTATGCTGTTTTCTTTCTGCTTGTGACCATTGAGTCTATGTCCACCAATGCGTTAATATACTGTTTCCACTCTGACATTTGCTTAGCAAGGAAGTTTGTCATGATTCCGGCGCCCTGACGAACTGCTTTGAACATTTCTCGAGCACCAGCGTCGTCGTCTAGCTCGTCCATGCCTTCCCAGTCCACGAAGTCAGCATAGTCACGTGTAACTTTTCCATTTCCCTGGTCCGTGGTCCCAATTAGAACCGCGACAGCACTGACTTGCATGATTCTGTCGAGAAATTGGCCTTGAGCACAAAGAACATCAATGCCATGCAATGAGATGCTCAGGCCAGGTACGTTTGCGTGCATTCTTTCCTGCGCTACTTTCTGTCTGTTTACTGTCTCTTCGACAGATGCCTCGAACGGATTTTCGATTTTGGTGGCCTCTTCAACGTCGTCCTCGTTATCGTCATCGTCATCAAGATTGCTTTGGTCAGACCATGCGTTCCGGTAGACTCGTGTGATCGTCAACTCTCTGCTGAAAAGTAGAATACTGCTCAGATCTGATGCTGGGTACAGTCTCGGATCACTAGGAATTCGGCGGTGTGGGATCCATGAAGGCAGATCACTGTCACTTTGTGTTTCCGTGAGCTCCAACAATCGCAGACTTTGATCTTCACACATAATCTTGACGTAATTTGAACAGAGGACGTGTCGGGCTTGCGAGCTATAATCAGGTGACAGTCCTAGGTCGACTAATGGAGAGGAAGTCACGCCGAAGAGAGCAAAGAGACGATCCCTTTGGTCTGTAGCTTGAAATTGACGGGATATACAGATCAGATCGATAATAGGCAGATCGTCTCCTGCTAGATGAGAGTATCTGCACATTGTCAATGTTTCAAGCATGTCTGTACCACCTCGAGACAAAATAGACATGTTCCCACGATCCGAAATCAGCATTGTCTGGAGGACATAGAAGCCGAAGATCAACTCGTCCATAGTCATTTCATTGTTGCCACTCTGCAAAGTGAGACAGCCAGGTATCGTAGCTTCTTGAATAATCCACATGCGCGTAAACCATGGACTTGCCAGCATTTTCAAGACAGCGTTAGTTGCAGATCTATCTGGGGTGGCCACGCCCCAGTACTTTTCGGGATTCTTCGCAATGGCAACGAGATATTCCGTGTTAGCTGATTCACTACTCAACTCAGCCCACGGATTGCCAGGTTTTAACAGAGCTGGTGAGAATGCTTGACGTCCCTTGCTCAAATTACGAAATGTCTCGAATGCTGTTGATGTCGAGTCGCGCGGATCGCCTAGCCACGCAATAGTGCTTTTGGCACGTCGGTAGATATCTCTCATCATGCCGACTTGTTGTCCCTTCTCGCGGTCATCGTTCTGGTGGATTGAGATCTGGTCGATCCATAGAAGACGAACGTCTTCTCCGCGCAGGTATTTAAGAATGCGGTATAAGCTTGATGTGATACTGAATGGCTGCCCATTACAAATGATCGTACTTCGCTGACTTGCGTCTCCCCAGACGTATGAAAGCGCTTCGTATGGAGGACACTCCTCAAAATAGTGTTCCGAAAGAGTAATGCTGATCTCATTGTTATCCTCGGTTGCTGGCCAGAGAACCAAGAGCCTGATAGCCGCACGATCGGAATCGGCCAGCGACGACTCATATGTGAATGCGGTATCTGAGAACGAAATGATGCCTGCCATCGCTGTATGGAATAGTGTTTTCGCACCGTCGACAGCTTGTGCTTAGCTCAAACAATAGCTAGATTGGTAAGGCCATGTTCGAATTCGCCAGCTGGCTTGACATGCACCACTGCCAAATAAGAAGGAACACGACATAGATATGGTACGAACGCCGTGATCGAGATCGCCTCCGCTCGAGTATATTCAGGACAGCGCTGGGACATACAGCCAAAATCCCCAACCGGAGTTAGCCTTTCGCTCGTTCATGCGATCTGGCGGCAGTGGTGGCTGTGCCAAAGGTGCCAGTGGCCGTCACGACCTTCAGACTATTTGACGCTGTTTCGGACATTGCGGTGCCAACAATGTGAACGAGGGTGCATAGAAGAAGGTACCAGTCAGATTTGAGTAGTGCCCAGATGACTTGAGATGTGAGCATTATCTTCACCGTCGGTGGGGTGCTCGTTTCTGGCTTGCCATCAAGCAGAGCTTAGGGGCTTTCGTCGCCTGGAGCAAGTCCGTCAATTTCTACAACTACTTTTACGCATGCCAACCATTTGAGTAGTCTTTCAAAGGACTTGTGGACTCAACCTACAAGAGTGCAAGACGGCAACATATTCACCAAAACAGCACTATGGTCGTGAGGCGACGAGCATGAACGAAACCGAATGCCGAGTGACAGTACATCGAAAGAGGATAATGCTGATGTCAACTTTTCACCTTGCAAAGGCAGGCAGACATGCTCAAGCTAGCTCTATCTACCACAAGCTATGTTCTTCTTCGCGTCGCAGCAACATGCTTTTCACCGAGCCAGCAATTTCGAACCATGATGAGTTGAGCAAAAACAACTAACACCCTTAGTCCATCCGTGCCACAAAATCCAAAGGCACAATTAGCAAGTAGCATGCTTGCAATAAACGACCAAAGACATGTATGTTTTCGTGCATCTCGTATACAACGTTTCACCCACGCCAGATGCAACGCCTGCTTGAACGCCGTGGGATGTCCCATGCTCTAGATCATCTCGCAAAGTGGTATTGTACTCCGAAGCAGTATGCAGTAAATGATAGACGCCCTTAATAATGCCGAAATAATGCATGCAGATCGATCTTGTTTTCTGACCCAAAGTCCATATGAGCGAAAGATAGGCTGTTAACCCTCGAACAGAGAGCATAATACCTAGTTAGACTTGATGTTGGCGACAGCTACGCCACCGCTGGCACGAAGATTAGAGGTATACTCTTTCGCCCATTTTCGAGCCATGATCGATGCTAGATAGAGTTAGCGATGACATATGCTAAGAGAAGAGATGATATACCTTTGAGGAACTTCTTGCTGGCATACTTCTTGAACAGTGCTTCGTGCGCAACAGGTGCTTGCAAGAAATCGGTCATGATCTCGAAGACGGGAATGATCTGTTGTTCTGTGTAGCCAGCGAACTTTGTGAGTGTGTCGTCCCATTCACCACGCTCCAAGATCATACGAGCCAGGTACATGGCGGCGGCAGCGATATGGCTTTGTGTATATTCCAGGAAGCGGTGGTCGACCAAGCTAAGCTCCATCAGATACTTTCCAAGAGTACGAGTCTGAATGTCGTAGTTATCGGCTTTCGATATACGTCGGAGGAAGTTCATTGGGTTTGGATAGCTGAGGTCGTACTTGAGTGTCGATAGTGTATATCGCTCAGCAGCAAGAACTTCTTCGACCGAGAAACCATCATCTGCGACATGTGTGAAGTTGCCGACATGTGGTGACAAGACCTCCTCGTACTTAGATGCAATGAACATGGCGGTGATACCGACCAGCTGCAGCTTGTCGAGAGGCACGACCTTCTGGGACAGAAAACGATCAATAATGTTGACGGCCAAGAAGAGTGTCTCTGGTAGCAACCTAAACCGCATGTGGACTTCTATCAGCCAGTCGATGAGTATGCCTCGCATCTTCCACTCCAAGTCGTCTTGGTGGTCCATGTATTGGGAGTTGGGTTGTGTCTGCTTCTCTAGCTCCTTGTAGTAATCGAAGATCTCACGAACGTACTCGGCACACATGGACGGGTCGTCAAGGTCTTCGGCATCCAGGCTGGTCATAATGTCGTAGTTGTCTGCTTCTGCGCTTGTGCCGTCTGATCGTACATCCTCAACCATCTGTTCAGTAACGGACTTCTTCCGTCGTGGCTGCTCAACCTCTTCTATTGGTTCATCATTCTCGACTGTGGTAGGTATCGATGGCTGCGATCTCTTTTTCGACATGCCTGAGCCACTAGCAGGCTTCTTGACCTCGGCGACTTGCTTTGGCTTCACATTGTTGTCCTTCACACCCAACGCGGATCGAGATGAGTTTGTTCGCGTCAACTTCTGTACGCCGCCTGTTGTGGTTGATGGTTTCGATGCAGCAACTGACTTCTGACCAGCAGCCTTCTTGCCCTCTTGCACAGCTTCGGCACCTTTTGCAGCATTCGTGACATCGCCCAAAGCTTTCCGCCCTCTCGTACCGGTCAATGTACCTGTGGTCGACTTCTTTGTCTGGACAGCCTTCTTGGCTGGAACATTCGAAGCATCTTCGGTTGAGCCTTGGGCGGCTTTGGCACGCGTCAAACGCGTATTGGCAGCTACCACATTCTCATCGTTCTCGTTGTTTAAACGCTGTCTTGAGCGTGCCTATATACCTGTCAGTCGCGTTGAGAATGTATTGCATGCCGTATAAGAGCCGCATGAAGAATGCTAACTTACGACAGGCATTGTGAGTAATGAGAGTACTTGTTCTTATGATGCAGTACTGTGGTGGTAGAGGAGATGGTAGGATGTTGTCGTGTGATGTGACCTGTCTGGACCTAGAATCTGTCAGACGAAATTACATCTCAATAGCAACCCATGTGGAATGACGCACGGGCAGTAGCAGATTGTGTCGATTCTTGACAATACACGATCGTATGGACGTGTTGCTGGTCTAGTGGCTGAAGGCACACTCGATCCTCGAGGACGATCTCTTGTTGAGAACAAGTCGTGCTCGTGATGCTGAGACGACACGAAGGCTGAGATGCGCGAAGCTGACTCGTGCCTCGCGTTTTGGTCTGGTAGTGTAAGCTCCTGGAGTGATATCGTGATTAGCTGGATGCTAGCTGAAGCTCGAGGTGAATTGATATTGAGCTAGGAGCTTGATAGAGAGCTCTGATTGCAGGAGGAGAGTCGAGGTGTATGTAAGGTACACGCAGCTATGAGGTGCCAGGAAGCAGAGTCGGCAGAGGCTTGGACAGTTGTTTGGGCTTGGCGGCGAATGGCGCGCTTTGCTCTGGATCAACCTCAACCACGCTGCTCATTGGCTCGACGCGACACGCTGCTAAAGCCGTTGCGTGATGTAATCGAAGGACTCGTGACATACCTTGCTGGTCGAGTCTTTGCTCGCGTTTCTATCTATTCCTTCTTTCTTGTAAAATGCACTATCCAAGATGTCTCGATAGTTGCATACAACAAAATCTTCGTGCAAGAGGATGGACTGTAGGGTATTCGATGTGGTCAGACAAGCAGAGAAGACACGAGTTGGCAGACGTAAAAGTACCGATTGATTGGTGCTGCTAAAAAACCTCTAGCGGGAAGTCGCGATCTCTCGTGGTTGCCGCAGTAACTTTTTGTTTGTTCGAACCTTCCCTCGCTTCAAGTTTGCCGTTGCTGAGCACCTGCGACGAGTCGTGGATCTCGTGCAACGAGTTTGACAATACTAATCTCAAATACGAATAGCTTCGATCATGTAAACGATGTGACGTGAGGGAAAAACTACTGTGATTGAGCAGGATATCTATAATTCCTACCTGTCAAGTACGACAATTCATGGTCGCTTGGTCACGCTCAACTGCTCTAATTTCGATCCTGATGATTCTTGAATGTCAGACGTCTGCTTCCTTCCCTTCTTCCTTCCCCACCTTCGGCCTTTGAAAGCTCCAACTTCTTTACTGTTGAGATCTAGGATGGGCAATAGTAACGTGTACCGTCGCATCAAGCTGCCAGGTCATCCCGTCTCTATCGACCTCGCTGAAAGACAGGCTTTACAGCTCCTTCTAGCTCTTTCATGCCAGGAATCTCTTTGCTGAATAACGAAGTATCCTTGCCATCAGATTCAACCCATCTCTTAATAACATCATTCGTCTCAACAGGCTTGATGCTGTCAGCAGCAGTACCGATTGTGATGTGAGGATATTCATTGGCGCAGCTCCAGATCGTACCATTGGCGGAAGGCAGGATTCTAACCAGTATTCCCAGCACTCGATCGTCCCAGATCACTCGCTCCAGCCGCAGTCGACCTGGACCTAAGCTTGGAGCACGGTCAGCTATTCCGTCCTTCGTCACAATATCGCGATACAGATCGACATAGGTCTGCCATGTATTCGAGCTAGTCGTGGCATTAGCTCGATGTATGAGTGTGACATGGAACTCTGGTTGGATGCGTTTGCCGCCTTTGAGCTGTCGATAAAACTTGCTTTCCTCGGCACTGGCATTCGCGAACACAGACGATAGAATGGAGTTGATGTTTGTGGTTGAAAGTGTTAGACTAAAGTATTCAAGCCGCTTGATTGCCTCATCTGGTGTCAGTGCTGGCTTGTTGTCCGGTGTGTTCTTTCTGTTACCATTGACTGCCTGCTTGTTCTCTTTCCTATCGCGACTGAAATTCTTCGACAGGTCGTGCATCTCTTCTGCTGTAACGATGTGATTCATTGCGAAGTCAATTGCCTCTTCCATCTCTTGGTGTGAAGGCATTTCTCGGCCCTCAAAGAGTTTTGGATAAGTATGGTATAGGTGAGTAATGACTGTTTCCAGGTTCTCCGTCGATGAAGCAGCAACAGCCAAGTTGATCACCTCGTCAAAATCAGAGTCCGGTCTCTGATTGACATCACAGCCTTCGAAGCGTTGCAGGAAGCCGTCCATGATACCGATAATTTCGGCTTCACCTTTCGAGCCTGCATGAATGGTCTGATGGTTGTCGCCACGCTCAAGCACACGGCCCATCGTGGTTTTCCGGATACCCTTCAGCATCTTGTCTTTGGGATCGTGGACATAGTGCAAAGCGACAAATTTCGTGTCTGGAACAACTTTGCTGACGTCGTCAATGATTTGTGCTCGTTCACGCTTCTGGTGGTTGTTTCGGTCAGCGATCACTACAGAATTTGTGGCCATAGCATTCGTGATCTGTAAAGCAAATCTTTGAGGTCGGTTCTTGCCTTGAATGTTGTCGTTCTGAAAGTGTGCCCACCCGAACAGCTTCACGAGAGCTTTAGCGACAGTCGTCTTGCCACAACCGATAGTAGCTATTGGCACGAGCAGCACGTTTAAAGGTCCGTCGGCACCTCCCTCCGCCTCCTCTTCGGCGATAATGTCCGCACCTTTCTTGCCGATATCTGCCAGAAAACCATCTCTCATCTCTATTATCCCATGGTTCTGGTTATATGCTTTTGCGAGCTGGGGATTTTGTGCTAGTCTCTTTCTCGCATACAAGAGGTATGCCTCTGTGACCTTTTTGTGCTTCTTGTATTTCGGTGGTCTGCCTGCAATGACTGCCTTTGTGCATTCTCGCCATTGTCGGTACATAAGGTAAGGCTCCTCAAACTTGTACTTGAAGAACCAGTCCACAGCTGGCTTGCCGGCAGAATCTCTCAGCTTGCATCTTACTACAAAGCCTTCTGTATCTCTTCCATTCCATGATCCGGTCTCAGCACATTTGTCCAAGAAGACTTTGACTTCATCGAGACCCTGTATTATCTGGTACTCGGCCTTCTTGAAACCCCATTCATCGGCAAAGCGATGCACTTCTGATCCGGATAGTGTTGCAAATTCCGGAAGATTGAAGTTGATACCGTGCAAGTACAGACCAGCAACTTCTGGTGGATAGGCGAGAACATGCTCTTCGAACTCGTCGTCACATAGCTCACCTACAGCAGTCATGTTCATGTCTCGTAGCGTCTTCGCAAGATCAGCGGTCGTTCTGCCAACACTCTCAACATGTCTCTTAATCCATTTCTCACCAACAAGAGCATGACTTTGAGTTGCGTCTTCTCTTGCACCAGTCGAGTGCTTGCTGCAGACTAGTAATGTGCCGTCCTCAAGACCAGAGATGAAGATAATGCATCCATTCTCCTTCACACTGAGCTCGTATGGGCCGACCGTATCTCTTTCGATATTCTTCCATTCTGTTGAGCGTACTTCACCGACATTAAAAAATTTGTCGTATCCTCTGACCACAATTTCTGGGTTACCGTCGGAGTTCTTAGTGGTGAACAGTCCTCGTGCGTAAGTTGGCAGGTCATCCTTCTTGTAATCCCAGTCCTGCATTTTCCATGAATCTACTGTGATGTTGCTGCTGGCGACGTCGTATGTGGACTTTCTGCATGAGAAGCCCTTTGACTTTTTACCTTTGTGCTTGGCAGCCTCAAGGGACTGAACCATCTGCCGAATGGCATGTTGGTGCTGCTGTCGATCCATGATGGGTCGAAGTATCAGCTGTGCAGTGCAAGGTGTAGTGTCTTGTGCAATCTTGAGATGCAGTATCTGCAGTAGTTGTATTGAAGGAGTCTGTAAAGTTCCTGACAAGCTATTCGACCTCAAGACAAATCTTGTGCACGAAGAGAGGAGATTATAATGACGTCTGTCAAACCGAATGTCGAGTGTTCAACTTCCCTATCAGTAAAATTCGCCAGAACGCCTTGCTTGGGAACGACGAAGGCAAGAAAACTTCCACCGCACCTGCAGTACTGCACAGGAATGTGTATGTACGAGTGTGTGGATCGTGACTTCTTACGTTTTTATTCAGATCAGGCAGGAACAACAGCTAAGTGTGCCGATGCCTATCTTATTTCAGAACAGTCATGCATGAGTCATGGCAATCAGTAATTCACCTTTCGCTCGAAACATACAACACTTCTATCTCAACATCATATAGGTTGATCGAGGTCTAGCCTCGAAGCGTGAAAGTGTGGTACTTTCGTGCATGTGTGCCTTGTGACGTGGATCTTCATCAGAGTCATAGCCTATGTGCCGTCCAATCATCGCCTAGCACGCCTGAATCCGGGGAAGTTTAGCACAAATTTTAGGCACAAACACGACCTCGAGCATGTGCATACAAAACGAGTTTGAATGATATTCATGAGCAGACCAATGGTCTGATACCTCGTGTTGTCGAACACTATAAGCATCACTTGCAGTGTTACTACTACGATCGCCTGTGGACCGCCAACATGGCAGATCCGAACGCTTTCCTGCTGGCTGCAAATACACCAGACCCGGATCCACGACTTCTCCCTCTACTTCGTGAAAAGCCACATCTTGCATCTGCTCAAGATTCGCATGGCTACAGTCTGTTACATGCCGCTGCATCCTACAACCATACAGAACTGCTAAGCATACTTGTCAATGAATTCAAAGTCGACGTGAATTCACGTGATGAAGATGACGAGACGTGCTTGTTCGTGGTGGAGACTGTGGAAGTTGCAAAGTGCCTGGTCGAGGAATTGCATATAGATACGGAAGCGAAGAACAGTGAAGGACAGACAGCGAAAGAGAAAATCGAAAGTGAGGATGATTTCCCTGAGGTCGCAGAGTATCTAGCTGGAAAGGCAGGACAGACCACAAGTAGGCCACCACCGTTACCCCCGAATGTCAAGGTGAATATCGGTAGTGAGGTGATAGAAGATAATGGTCAAGAGCCAGATCCCGAATTCAGGAGGAGGATAGAGGAGTTAGCTGCCAGAGAGAACTTGCACACCGAGGAGGGCCAGAGAGAGCTAAGAGATTTGATCAGTGATGCGGTGAGGGATGTGAGTGCTGACGGGCCTGATAGTCAGCGGCGGAGGGTGGGATGAGATGAGCTGATCCTCGTGACAAGGACAGTACTGCTCAATTGAGGTCAAACATATGTGGCAACAGTGATCCAATCAATGCGCAAAGTCGATGTGCGTGTTGAGCAATTCTGAGATCGCGTTAAGGTTCACAGAGATTCTGTACACAATGTAAGAGCGAAGTCGATAACGTTGGAGTGCTCGATGTCCAACGCAGCCGGCTCACAAAACATGTTTGAGGCGAAGCAAGGGCCTCAGCAGAGATGGGATGCAACAAGGTTTAAGATATCGGCTAGCTAAAAGTGCGAGGTCAGACGACGATCTTATGATGTGCTTTGCATGACACTCAGCCATTCATCCACGCAGCCACACGTCCGCCACCCACTCGTGCAGCAAACCTGAGACCCTGACTTCCCATTGGGAAGTAGCTGACCAGATACCACACCAAAGCGACAAGCTGTATTATCGCGAAGAGCAAAGTCAAGATCGTTGAATGAAGCTGAGTTTGTCAGTGAAGCTAGTGGATGGGGGTTTGTCAACTTACTCCAACAGCGCCATATATCGTCAGCGCAATGGCGCCGAAATAAGTGGCAGTGAAGGGCAGCCGTGGTCCGGATATCAGATGTGTGGCATATTGATAGGGCCCCATGAGAATTGCCCACGATGATAAGAAAAGTAACGATCCGGCGGACCAACTATTCGCAGAGAGCAATTAGCATTTCAGGCTAACATGCATACACGAATTGAACAATCAAGGCAACAACAAGGCTAAGCAAGCATGTGTTGGTGTCGTATAGAGTGACTGGCACTAGTGGTCGGAGAGCTGACATCATCACAAGATGCATAGACTTATCACATGCCATCGTGTTCGTGTGGTGAGGGTGTACTGCGAAAACGCGGAGGAGATCGGCGGAGGACTTACAGTATTGCAAACTTGCGGGGTTTCAGAGATAGAACAGGGAACAAAGCAAAGCAGATCACAAAGCATGCCAGAGCTGCTAGATTGCAGCCACCAAAGACCAACATACGGTCCCACCTGCTCACTTCATGTCGTGTCAGTAGTGCTTGGACGAAAAGTACGAATGACTTACACGCAAACCAGCCTTCCTCTTCTTCTCTCCTTGACGGTGCAGGGAGCGGTGCGCCTGGTGACTCATGGGTAGGTAATTGTACGTATCCTCGTTTTCCAAATGGGTTCAGATTTGAGATACTGGATAGTAGTGGGTTTGTAGAGCTGGTGTTCGCAGGTACATCTGCATCTCGCCTGGACCAACCCAGATTGCTCATGGAGTCGCGGAATGAGGCCGATGCCATGATGCTTTGTCCAACTTGTTGTGCGACTCGGTATGCACAAAGATGAAGGTATGTACAGTTGCAATCTGATATGCGATATGCGATAGTTTAGCAACTAGTGAAGCCGGTGAACGCTGTGCTAGACTAATGCGCGTAATAGCTGCAGCGGTCTGAGCGAAGATCGCGAAGATCAGGGTTCGCTCCACGCTGCAATCGATCCAGACCAAGCTAAATCTCAAAACCCAAAGCACTGACTCGTAAGAAGCTGAGAGCAAACAAAGGTGGCTCCTGCGCTTTTGCCTTCTCTCCACATTCACTGTCACCTTCCACTGCCACGTTGGCCTGCAGTGATGAGCACAGCGTCACGTCGTCGGTGAGACAAAGACGACGGCTACCAGCAGCAATAGTTTATGCAGCTCGAAAGCAACAACAAGTCTGCAGTATGGTTCAGCTTCGCAACAACCAAGCGAATCAGAAGCGAATCAGGCGGGGTCGATGCGGACCACTTTGAAATGCAGAGGCTCGTTGCAGATGTCCAGGACGTGGGATATTCGTCGTTAGACCTTGAATCCAGATGCTAAAACACAAAATATAGAAATGATGGAGGTGTGCTCAAGAATAGCGCAGCCTGCGGAAATCGCCAGACGGCTTGAGCACGCAGTCGCAGGTGGAGAGCTCGTCCAGCAATGGACAAGCTTAAGGCTAATGCCTGTCAGTTCGCTGCACGCTAGGCGGCTTTAAGCGTCGATCACACATGCTCGTCACTCATCGTGAACGTCTGTGGGCTTGTCCTGTCTTTCTACCATTCACAGCACACGGCACATCACCATCTTCTTCGAAGACCTAACACTCTCATGATGACCAGACTTCTTGCTAGTCCATCGTATCCTTTGACATTGCTTGATTGCGTATGCTCGAGATCAACGCCACAAGATATGAACTACCTAGACAGGGATATCATTTATTCTTGACATTGGATCTAGCCATTGCGGGCCGTAGATTGATTCCCGTCATTCTATGTGGGACAGAGTGGTAGTCTACTTCAATTCTAAATGCAAGATGCAAGAGGACGGCCATTAGATTCTCCCGGTTGTTACACAGAGTTGGGGATGGTCTATTGAACCCAGCCAGTTTATGTCGTACGGTCCTTGAGCTTTGACGCTGTATGGCAATGCGCAAAATGTTATTCGCCAGATAGTGTATCTTCGACGCTCGCCAGTGCGTCGTCAAGAATGTGGAGAAATGCACCAAGCCACGCCATGCAAGATATCAGCCTGCTTGCGTGAACGTACACCAGTTCGAAGACGTCAGCACAACACATGGTGGTGGGCAAGTCAACGGTGAGTGACATCCATGTCTTGTGCATGGACGTTCTTTGTTATCAAAAGGTACTTTTTAACTGAAGAGGGTGTACCTATTGCTCAGCAATGGCAGACAGGAATATCTTTCCCTAGATGCATGACCAAGTCCAGAAAAGTCTCGGGACAGCCTGCTTTGTCGGATGATCCAAGTCGTAAACTCTCGGTGACCCTCTTCTCGAACAAAGAAAACGAGGATGGCGCGTTCTTGCAGTCTGCTGCAGCATGCTCCCACCCCTCCTTCAGCTGCCTCGCCTTGCATGCACTACTGCCTGTTGCCTTGATTGGGTAGTTTTGAAAGCACACTATGGCTCGCCAACCACTGGAGTAGTCATCCGGTGTGCTAATGGAGACCCTGCTGAACAGGACTCGCTCGATGCTTGAGCTAGAGGTAGAGCACCTGCATAAGATAAATATTGCTCTTACTCCCTGACTTTCATCTAGATCTGCTGCTCGTCAATCAATCACAAGTGCGCTGATCATATTTGCGGTCGGCAGAGCTGCATCTTTCCATCTACCTCATCAACCATCTGGGTCGTGGCATCATTGACTGAATTCTAACGGACTCGTATTCCGTGGCTTGCATCGACCAAGTTCTGAGAACAGTGCACCGCCACCATTGCCTCTTAGTTCTTGGTGCCGAAGGCCGAAACTCTGGTCGCTCGTCTGTGTGCCAATCACATCTCTTGCTCTACCGCGATAGCCTCTGGTCGCCCACAGCTTATCCCTTCCTACACAAACCGGGAAGCCGGACGTAGCCTAACATTCCGCCAATACTGTGTCAAAATAGGTCGAAACAATTCCTCCTTCGAGGCCTTATTTCGCAAGTCAGCTTCAGCTTCTCGCTGCCATAATCACAACAGCGATCATACTTGACGAGACTTACCGCCAACACCGCTATTCAGCGACCATCGCGACAGTGGACCAACCATTTTCGGGAGTTTGTCGCTTATCCTTAGGTCCCCGCATTACTTAGAAATTCGACTCTCAAAGCCGTCCGACTTGGAAATCGGTGAACAACCACAACATACCAATCAGGCCATACACAACCTAGCAACACAAAGCCATATCACATTTACTCCTCACCATCCAGTACGAGAGGCGTGCCGGTTACCATTTTGACAACTCTGTGTAACCTCATCGGCCGAGCTATAATAATTCGCGCAACGAACAACCCGCCCACACCTTCCGCCTCAACCCTAGCCTGAGCCTTCACGGGCTGCATGGCCTGCTAAGCGCAGACGGCATCACTCCGTAAGCTTACTCAAGTCGCTGTCTCTAGCAGCACTAGGTCAGATACCAGGTCGCCTTAAGGACGTGTGTGCCATATCATGAGCAGGGCAAACAAGATGCCTTACATCAAGTCAGAACCCGATGAGCTTGACCTTAACAATGGCTACACGCACTTCAATCCTAATCAGAACTTCTCCTTCCAAAACAACTTCAATGGCGGAGTGGATCCTTCGGAACTGTCGATGGGGAACCAGAACTTCAATTTCGGTGGGCAGGGCATGAGCAACAGCTTTATGGGTGTGGGAAGCGGTAACAGCTACATCGACGATGATCTACTCAATGACCTGAGTCCGTCAGGTCAACTCGACTATGGTCACAACATGAACCCCAATGGACACATGCACAATGGGTATTCGCATACACCAGATGGTGCTCCTATTCAAAGTCCCTTCATGGGAGGCTTTGAGTATAGCCAGTATAGAATGAACTCTATACCACAACACATGTCACCTCATCAAGGCTCATACATGTCCAAGAGACCAAGTATGCAAGCTCAAGGTCGAAAGTCATCACACAACGTACCTATGACACCACGCACAGCTGCAATGGCCAGCTTGCATATCGGCACTCCTGAGCAGAACGGACGTGCTATCCGAGCACCAAATGCTGGCTCGCGACACCAGAAAACTTTGTCTGGTCAGTTCGACGGTACTCCTGGCAGTGCTCACTCCTTGCTCGACTCTCCACTCTCAAGTCCAAGTAATCTGGCGCATCATCCAGGGTGAGTCAACCTTCTTTCAACTGTGTCTATCATGCTAACGTTTTGACAGAATCTCCGAAGCCATATCTAGCAAGCATGCGTCACTGCCTGCCAAAGTCGAGAACTCTGAGTCTCAGGAAGCTAAGAAACGTAGACGTAGAGCCAGCCATAATGCTGTTGAGCGACGACGACGCGACAACATCAATGAACGCATTCATGACCTTTCCCAGCTGGTACCGCTGCATCGACTGGAGGATGACAAGGTCAAAAAGCAACTCGCCAGCAATGGTCCGCTATCGCCAGCGATGGGACCAACCAGCATGAGCCCGCCTAATGCAGCGACATCTCTTCTTGCAGGAGCCAACGGTCGCCGAGCAGCTAGCACCGCCGGCAACATTACTCTTGGCCTACCTATCGACGATAAAGAGAAAGGTCCAAATAAGGGCGACATCCTCAATGGCTCAGTAGCCTGGACTCGAGACCTCATGTGGGCTTTATACCAGAAATACGTCCAAGAAGAAGAGCTCGCAAACTATATTAGCCAACTTGGCGGCCAATGGCCGTTCCAGATCTCCGAGGACGATAAGCGTATGCGCACCGAAGTTATGGATGCTGTCGAGCGTAACGATCCCAGCAGCTTCACCTACACACGTTACGACGGAAGTGGATTGCGAGTGCCCAAGCATACCACAGTATCTGGTGAGCGTATACAGACAAACGGGAACAGCCTGAGTCCGCAAAGCAACCTTGAGCTGTCACCTGGCTTTCACAGTGGTGGCAGCGGCACGAACAGCGGCAATCAAGCTCCCCAATTCTGGCACTCTGCTGGTCATGCTGGGCTGAGCTTCAAGGAGGAGGACGAGCTCATGATCGAGCAATGACAGTGTCAAGGCTGGGCGTCTTGACATTCAACACAACCTTCACATTTGCATCAGACTGAAACATGACTGTTATTTACACGCATGGGATGCCGGTAATTTGCTTGAAGATATTACAGGAAAGGTGTTCTGCTGTTGGCTTTTCTTTCACATGATGATACCCCAGATTTGCAATTACATTTGAAGATATTTGTTCGTTGATGCACTTCCGCTTGTGCTTGTTATACACTCGCTTGGCTTTTGAGCTTTGCAGCATAGCACGAGCCTTTTTCTCAGATAATACCATAGCTATCTTAGCAAAATCTCTCTTCTACGAACACGACCATCTTGAGTCCTGGCTCTGGTTCTTTCGCTCCCCTGCTAACTCTGTCAAGCCACCAATGGGGGTGCTTATGCAGGTGACGTGCAGCGACGGATCGCCACGTGCGTATCTGCCAGATGTGGCAGGTGCTGAGTTGTCATCTTGACCTTGACCAATCCTTCAGTCCGAGATTGGTTCGACTCCATCTGCTCCTGCTAGCCTTGCAGTACTGTGCCAAGAACTGCCGGTTACTTCTCGGGGGCTGTTCCTTTCCGGTTCCTAGCGAATCGCAGCCCGAAGCAGCTAACGGTAGAAATAATTTCTAAGCTCCCCGTGCTCCCTCCACGCGTTCCCCAGCTTCTTGATCGGACATCCTCAGCGTGTGGTTACTACGGATCTAAACATTTTTGCAGAGCAGTCAATAATCTGCTAGCTGTATATCATCCCGGCTCACGACTACGTTATCGAGCACACGCGTCTACCAATACGAAGCCAGGTGCTTCATACGATAAGCCAGCATGGCGACCGACCAGAAACCTCTGCCATTTCAGTACCAGTTCGCTGCTGGTGCTGTGGCAGGTGTATCAGAGGTAAGAACACCAAGCTCAATATCCTGCGCAAATAGCTCACAATGCATAGATTCTTCTCATGTTCGTCCCTGCTTATCCTTAGTTTACATCAGCTAATTGTACAGGTACCCACTCGACGTCGTTAAGACTCGTGTCCAGCTGCAGGGCAAAGTCGCCGTGCCTGGTCAGGATCACTACACCTCGATGATGGACTGCTTCCGCAAGATCATCAAGAACGAAGGCTTTTCAAGATTGTACCGTGGTATCGGCGCACCCATCATGATGGAAGCGCCCAAACGAGCAACCAAATTCGCTGCCAATGACTCTTGGGGAATATTCTATAGAGGTCTTTTCGGTGTCAAGAAGCAGACTCAGCCGCTGGCAATTTTGACTGGTGCAACTGCAGGCGCAACCGAATCGCTCGTGGTTGTACCGTTCGAGCTCATCAAGATCAGATTACAAGACAAAGCTAGCGCTGGGAAGTACAATGGCATCATGGATTGCTTCACGAAAACAGTCAAGAACGAAGGGCCACTGGCGCTGTACAATGGTTTAGAGTCGACGGCTTGGAGACATATCTTGTGGAACGCAGGTTATTTTGGATGTATTTTCCAGATTAAGAGCTTGTTGCCTAACCCGACAAGTAAGACGGAGACTACTAGGAACGATCTGTTATCAGGTGGCATTGGAGGCACGGTTGGTACAATCTTGAACACACCTATGGATGTTGCGAAAACAAGAATACAAAATTCACCTAGAATAGCTGGACAGGCGTTGAAGTACAATTGGGCTTGGCCAGCACTTGGTACGATCATGAAGGAGGAGGGCTTTGCTGCGCTTTACAAGGGATTCTTGCCTAAAGTGTTGAGATTGGGTCCTGGTGGTGGTGTGCTGCTTGTGGTGTACACTAACATGATGGACTGGTTTAGGAGTATGGGTGCACAACCTGTGGCATAGTCGACTCTTGGACAAGGCACCGGGTTGTAAGATAGTGTGCGGTACAGCGAGCATATCACGGAATTTCAGGCACGAAGAGTTATAAGGAACGCAATTTGTTAATTTTTGACAACTTGAACGCAAGCCTGCGAGTCGTCCAGCTAATGAATCACAGACCGTGATTTACACGACTCCTCGAGAGTCAGTGATACGACGCTAGTGTCAGAACAGACTGTGCTTAATTTAGGTACTCATCAAGAGTATACATATACACAGTCCAACAACTCGCTGACGCCCACGAATCACAGTGCTCATTTCGAGAATGCTACTTCCCAAAACAAGCACCTTCACATTCTCCCTTACAGGTCTTGCGGTGCCGATACTCAACATAGCCACTTCCAGCACTATAACGTCCGAACGGTGAAATTGACCTCTGCTTGTTGGGGTTCATCTCATGTTTGAGGGCATATTTTGCCCTAAAAGCTGACCACGCTTCGAATTTGTCTTTTTCAGCGCTCAACGAAAGCTCGGCATCTGACATCACAGTCGAAGCAGGACTTGATGCAACACTCCAGCCATTCGAGCTCATCGCAAGTCTTGAGCTCGTACTTGAACTTGTTGTGGACCTGGAGCTCGATCTTGATTGATTCGTGCTTGGTGGTGAAAGGTGTCGCGATTTCTGCGGCTTTCGACCTCGCTTTGTGCCACCGAATGCTAATGCAGATTCCATATCGAGGTCGAACTTCGACGGAATTGTTTTTCTGGAGTGCCTGCGCCTGCTACTTGACCTCGATGATATTGATGACATTGACGATGGGTATAGTGGTCGACTGTCTACTGTCTCGAGCTTATATACGATGAAGTCGTAACTTGAGTCTTTCCTGGTCAGTGATTCCAGAGAGTCCGAAGACCTGGACTCGACTAGCGACGGGACAATGCTTGGGGTTTGAAACATGGTGAATGCTTTTGTGAGTAGTCGCACGGTATAGATCTTGTGTTGCTTTCAATCTGCAGTCTTATGTCTTCTTGATCTTGTTAGCTGTGCTGAACTTATATGCTGTATATCAGCCAAGCACGAGGAGCATGAACGAGCATTGTCTATATGCATTGTGAGTATTGTACGACTTCTGGTCTTTGGCGCAACAATGAGCGTTCGTAGTTTATTGTGTAGTCTCAGACGCGAGCTTGTGTCCTCTTTGAGCTACAAAGCACGAAGTTCGAATGAAATGCTGTATCTGGTTTTGACCGATTTCGAGCGAAGGACCGGGGCTCGGAGAACGAAATATATCACAAGCGAGATATGGTTGATGTCATTACGAGGCAGCAGGGCATCACGTTTCTTAGAGACCTCGATTCACGCGCCTGGGGTTTCATGCTGCAACACCTTCGTGTCTCACGAACAATCAGGTAAATGCTAAGTCTTTCAGCGTCCTGATGAGTGCAGCACAGACAATCAAGCAGAACGCACACACCTATGGCTGTAATGATCTAGGTCGAGCCGCGACGCGGCAAACGGTTCTCTGTAGGAACACATCCATGCGATAGCCGGCCCAGTTCGCAAGTCGTCCACAACAATCTCGGACGAAGATCGTGATTGGTTTCGATACAGCTGTCTGCTTGCTTAGTGTTCTCTATCGAATGGCCGTTATTAACTATACGCTGACCCTTTCGTGACAGCTACTACAGGCAGGTATTCATGCTTCGAAACTTCACACCAGTTTCCTCCATCTGAAACGCTTGAATGTTCATCAGGCCAAACACGTTTCTCTTATTGGATATCCGAACTGTTAGAGGAGATAGCTTTATAGACTATCAAGGGTATTTTCGTGGCAGGCGTCCAACACTACAATTATGGCCCGAACCAGACCTCGTGTATCGCGTCTGCGACAGCACGATTTTCATTCTCAGACCCTCTGGCAGGGCTGTGTGAGCCAATGATTGTTTTCTTTCTATTTCCGTGCTGGTCTCGTTCAACTTGACACTGTCTTCTATCAACTTCAGAAGAACGTAAACATGACAACAACGGCTCCGACACCGACGATTGTGAGCAGTTTCGCTCATGTTCCCCTTACGACGACTTTCTCCCGACCAGCAGATTGCAGCGGCCTCTACGTGGACTCAGGTTTTATCACCGCCATCGATCTCTCCTCGAGCTGTCTTCCCTCTGGCTTCAACCCGGAGCCGACGAACTTCTTCTCTCCTGGCTTAATTTGTCCGTCAGGCTATGTCAGCGCGTGCCATGATACTACAGGCGTCGCGTCAGTCACAACCGTGACCTGCTGTCCAACCTATAACAATGAAATAACGCTTGGTTGCGTGACTACGAGCACATTAAGTAGTGTATGGAGCACTTTGTTCTGCACCTGGATTGCATCCCCGAACAATACAACTTTACCCATTACAACAAGTGCGAATGGCGTAACCAGCACTGTACAGGCAGGCTTCACGAGTCCGGGAGGAATTAATGCGCTTGGTGTACGTATGGTTTATCAAAGCTCGGATTTGGCAGCCACACGAAGCACATCAGCGACTACAACCTCAAACTCGGCAACAACTGCTGGGGCTACTACCAGCGCAACGTCGACCGGTACGGCATCCACGGCCAAGTCATCTGGACTTTCGACTGGGGCTATCGTGGCGATCGCGGTAGTCATACCAGTCGTTGCATTGGCTGTCGCCGCGGCATTGTTCTTCTGGTGGAAGCGCAGGAAAAGTACCGCTTCGGCATCCGCATCGAGGCCAGCAGCCGCCGAGAAGGATAGCATGCACTACGGTAGTAACCAGGCTACACCTTTCCTTGCCGAAATGTCCGGACACGGACAACAAACAGAGCTTGCTGCACATGATGTTCAAAGACCTCCCGCAGAACTACCTACAGACACGCATACTTATGCAGATAAAGGTGCGGGTCGTCCGTAGGACTGAACCAGACAAAACGACTAATGCAATATATATCCTCGACCAGAGCATTGACAAAACACATTGAAATCTTCTTCGCGCCCATTGTACCCGCCACAAGTGCTTCCTTTCGTCCCACAAATGGTCATGCTCATGCTCAGACAACATATGTACATCTTGCCCAAGATTGAAATCAGGATTCTTCGTGCTGTAATTACCTCGGTATGGTTATTATTACAGGACATAGCTACGGAGCGTGCATGTCGATTTGATAAGTAATATTACGTGTTGAAATTGCTGGGGTAGAGGTTCAGCTTCAGCTACCTTCGCGTGCTTCTAATACTACTAGTACCAAAATCGTGCATAGTTCTGCAAGAATTTGATTGGTGTGGTACTTGAAGCTCAATCTCCTTGCAGGATAAACGAGATAGACAGTCTAAGAAATCGGAAAATCGTGAGCAGAAGTCAATCAGATTCCAATCATGCTCCTCCAACGAATTATGTGCCAACTCACACTGAAAGCTAAACCCAGTGAGATACGCAATGCCTACGTACTCCAACAGCGGAGATGATGAGCTTGTCCGTTCAAGCTTTCTCTAAGCTTAATTGGATCGTGCATTCCCGATCGATGGTCTGCGAATGATCCAGCTTGCTTCCGATTATGAGCTGCCTCTTTCGGTCTAACACGATTCCAAACATGCAGCGCGATACTACTGTTCGGTGAATACAAGCCATGAGCTCTAGCAGCATGTCGTCACACGACATTTATAAGAAGATGCGTAGCTGCGACAGAGCTGGTGTGCTCTACTGCAACCCGGCAGCTCAGGAAACATGGTGTCGTTGCTGTCTTTGCTCGCTATAATATCACCAGCCTTTGCCGCAGTGCATGAAAGCTTGGGAGCTCTGCCATATGGATGGACAGAATCATCCTATGCTTTGAGTGGTGACACCATTCTGCAGCTACAGGTCGCATTGTGAGCCAATCCCAGCAATCAAGTTGCATGTTACTTACTGTTCCAGATCATACGAAAATCTCGATCAGCTCGAGAGCTTGTTGGCAGCAGTGTCAACCCCAGGCAGCCCACAATATGGCCAATATATCGACCTCGACCAGCAGAATGCACTATTCAGTCCTTCCAACGAGACAGAGAGCAGTGTTTTGGCATGGTTGAGAGGGGCTGGCGTCACAGATGTCACGAGTGATGGAAGTCTGGTGAGCTTTACTACAACAGTGGCAGCCGCGAACAGTTTATTGGACACCGAGTTCAAGGTCTACACAAATGGTGTCACAAACAAAGTCAGGACGGCGGCATATTCTGTCCCAGATCATCTGGGCGCAGCTGTAGACTTTGTGTCTCCCACCACATACTTCGGGGATATGACGCCGAATGCTGCAATCAGCAAGCCACACCCACATGTTGAAAGACAGCTTCAGCCTTCATGCGAGGTGACAGTCCCAGTCCAGCTTACAGCAAACGTTACCCAGAACTTCACTTTGCTCAGTCCATTGTGCCTGAAGCAACTTTACAACATCGGAGATTATGCTGCTGATCCATCTTCCGGCAGCAATATTGCCTTTGGCAACTTCTTGAATGAGTCTGCTAGCTATTCTGATCTGGCTCTGTTCGAGCAATATTTCAATATTCCATCACAAAACTTCACCGTCCTCGCACTTATTAATGGAGGTGTCGACAACCAGGACCCAAACACAGAAATGGACGGTGAGGCCAATCTCGATGTTCAGAACATCATTGGCCTGGCTGATGGCTTACCTGTCGGCGCATACATCACCGGCGGTCTGCCTCCTTTCATACCGGATTTGCTATCACCAAACGCCTCAAGTGAGCAGAACGAGCCATACCTGCAATATTACCAGTATCTGCTCTCACAGCCAAACTCGAATCTGCCTTACGTCATTTCAAATAGCTATGGCGACCACGAGAACACCGTTCCTGAGAACTACGCCATGCGAGTCTGCAACATGATCGGTATGATGGGCTTGCGAGGTCGAACTATTCTTGAATCTTCTGGTGA
This sequence comes from Pasadenomyces melaninifex, assembly GCA_022813495.1. Lineage (NCBI taxonomy): Eukaryota > Fungi > Ascomycota > Dothideomycetes > Pasadenomyces > Pasadenomyces melaninifex. Next base: position 52,570 of record JAKLMI010000092.1, read on the forward strand.
TGAGGGTGTCGGCGCAGTATGCCGCAACAACGAGCCGCCATATCAGCCACAGTTTTCACCCCAATTCCCTGGTACATGCCCTTACGTTACGGCCGTTGGCGGCACACAATCTGTCGACCCTGAAGTCGCTTGGAATGCTAGCAGTGGTGGTTTCAGCTTCTACTTCCCGACTGCATTTTATCAGAAGGATGCCGTCAGCACGTATCTAACCCATGTCAGTCCTGCTACGCAGCAGTACTATTCCTCCAACAATTACACGAACTTTTCGGGGCGAGGTTTCCCAGATATTTCAGCACACAGTCTGTGGCCCGAGTAAGTACTATCTTTCCTTTAGATGACTTTTGCTAACGTTCTCCAGCTACCTCACTTTTATCGATGGCGTACCACAACCAAATGGCGGCACATCAGCAGCATCACCTGTCGTCGCCGCCATCATGGCGCTGCTGAACGATGCTCGATTCAGAGCAGGGAAACCCGCTATCGGCTTTGTCAATCCTTGGCTGTACAGTGCAGCGTCATCGTTGAACGATATTACAGCAGGAGGTGCAGTAGGCTGTACTGGAGTTGATTTGCAAAATAACGAGGTGATCGCTGGTGCAGGTGTCATTCCATATGCAAGCTGGAATGCAACTGTGGGATGGGATCCAGTGACTGGACTCGGCACGCCAAATTTCCAGGCACTGATGCAGTCTGCATTGAGTATCGCCTAGATTTGCAGCGATGCAAATGCAATTAAATATGCTCGCAGGCTTCAAAAAGCAATGGAACGCGGGCCTTGTGGCAGATAGACTCGAGATAGTTAGAAGAATTTGATTTTCTGCGTGGTATTTGTAGTCTATCAGAGTTAAAAATAACCCAAAATTTCAATCTAGCTAGCGAAGGCATCGGATCCTGATAGGCACAATCTATCTTCTTAGCATGTCTCACGCAATATCCAAACACCTTGCCAGAAAAATGGCATAGGAGCGCGTCATAAATCCTGAAACATGAATGATCTCCAGCATCATTGATCTCTTCACTGTGCAGCGACATAGGCCATCACATACAGATGGATCATGTTGAACCGTTGTAGGGGAAATAACGATTGACGTTTCGTAGAGCTTGCAAAGCTTCTCCCGGGCAGGGCTGCGCAGAGTCCGTTGACAATCTGCTTGGATCAACAATATGAGGTATCTGACTTTGGTTCACTGCTGCATGGGTTGCTTCGTCGTTAATGCCTGACAGGGACACATCCTGAAACATAGCATTCTGGATGATCGACGGATCTGCGAAAGTATTCACCAGCGAATCGCGGGCGTCTTGTGCAGCGGTGTTATCGGAGGGTCTGTTCATCATACCGCAGGGATCCATCACATCATAAGTGTTCATCGCATAGGGTATGTCAATCATGGCTTGCTGTATGAAATTTGCAAACACATCTTCATCGACCGGCGCATGGTCTGTGTCTGATTGAGTTGTCGACAGCAGCGGAGGCTCGATGGCTGTTTGTGGCTGTCTCATGTGTTGGCCGTGCGGCGAAGTCGACGGTGTCTGTACGGTTCTCGTTGTGGAGGTAACCACAGATATGATCTCTGTGCCTATTCCACTATCTCTATGTCCAGATGTTTTCCATTGATCACTTTGAGTAGGGCGCGACGTGGTAACGACACTGTCGAGCCCAGGTCCAGGGTCCGGTAGATGAGCGTCTCCAGAATATCCTGATGGTAGATCCGGCATTCTCTCTTGGAACAATTCATATGCCCGATTAATAATTTCTGGTGTCAATGGCTCCGGAAATATATCCGGTCCCGAAGCTTGTATGTGCTCATAGACCTGAGTAGCGATTTGCCTCAAGATAATGAAGAAGCTGTGAACAGTACGAATCCGATCTTCATCTTCTGAAGTATTGTATGGCGAGCTTGGTTTTGTGCTTCGGGGAAAGAGAATCTTGAAGATCTCGTACCACTTGACCATATCAGTGTTCGGCGCTCGATGTTTGCGATGTATATCTTCGGCTTGTTTCAACGTCATCTTATCCGTCCAAGGACACGGTCTGTTCGTCTCACATGCTCTTACATGACGGTCTCGTTGGAGCTTGTTCTCATCTTTGTCCTTGACCTTGTCAAACTTCTGGTAGCACTTCGCACAGTAAAATTCCGGCTCCTCGTGACATCGTCTGAGATGCTGCTTCAATGTCGAAATGTTCTCCCACTTTCCTGTTGCACAAATACGATATGGGCGTTGTCCGTATGTGACAGGATCGTACTTTCTGTACGGACACGCAAAAGTCTTATTAACGTTGATAGGAACGTTTACGTTGGCCACCGGACCAGCCTCGTCACGGTTTCCATCACCATCATCCGCAGAGTCATCGTTGGTAAAGTTGTTGCTAGTGGAGTGTGAAATTGACCCAAGTTGGCGTGGTCTCTTGTGGCTGGTGTCTTGGGTGCTGGACGCTGGCCGTTTGTTGTGGTTGATGTTGCTAGGTCCATGTTGGGTGAATGGTCTACCCGATAATTGACTCGGTGACAGCAGCGAGCCTCGGCTGTTGGAATTAATGCAACACGTCAACATCCGAGTTGTGATATCTGCTAAATTGCTGGCATACCGCTCCTGACTGATCGTAAGATCTGGTAAGGTCTCCACACTATCATCATCTGCGACCTGACTCTGAGACAGACATTCATCATCTGGAACGAGGTCATTGAGTATGCATGAATGGTCACTGTGTAAACTTTGGCTGTAGCTGATCGGTTGAGGTTCCCCTACTGTCCTGCTTTGGAAAACGCCTGGCTCGATTGTTGAGGCCTCGACGTTGTCCAAGTCAATGTTTTGATCTCGTGCTGATTGTGAATGCTGTGTCTGGAATACACATCCCAAAGAACACAGGTCAGCATGAGATTGCAGAACTGGTCCATCGACACGCGGTTCTATATCTACAGCAGAAGCTGCCCTGGCAGCATCCTGAGGTGACTGGACTGTTGTCTTTTTGTGGTAGAGAACTTGGGAAAGATCCAATTGAACGACGCTCCATTGTCCATGAACACGAATCAGATGTTGCTTGAAATTATCCCTTCGTGGCCATATCTTGTTGGCAGTCTTGCATTCTACTTCTTGACATTGCCAGCCAATATCACCTTCCTTGTGAAAGTCATGGACAGTCTTCATATGTCTTTCGAGATCGTTGGCAGACTTGAATGCTTTTCTGCGGCAAAGTGGGCAATAATGTAGCTTGAGAGTTCTTGAAGGCGAGTTATGCTCTGCGCTGTTGTGTGCTGATGACTTTATCGAACACAAACGTTTCCTAGACTTAATCGAGTCTGCTGATATTGTTGATGAACGAGGACTGGCGTGCTGCAGACGGGTCAAGGCAGCTTGATTGGGAAGGTTGACATCAGTTAAATGTAGTGTCTCATGCTCTGAGACTTCGTTGAGCTCATCGACAGGTTCAGCAACACAAGGTGTACTGAGCCAGGACATTGCGCTACTTTCCGCCGACACCTGTTTGCGCGCCTTTCTGTTGGCTATCACATCATCTTTCGATGATTGAGGAGTAGGTAAGTATGGTCCGGATAGGCACTGAATGCGGCTCATATTGATGAGCAGATTCCGTAACTGCTTGATCAATACTTGAGATCTTTTATCCATAAGAGAGCTAAGTTGTTAGAGGAAGAAGGACGGCACGCCATAATGCTGTAGGACAAACTCGGAATACATATTCAAAGCTCAGTAGGAATTACTCCAGCGGAAGACTGAAAACAATTGTTCGATAAGCACAGAATTCACCAGAAAACGATGGTGACTTGTGCCGTTGAATATGGGCCGGACTGTTAGGTGCTTCTGACCTTGGTCGCTGGCGTAGCTGGTTATTGAACAATCGTTTTGTAACCTTCACTAAAAATATCTCTGATTGGTTGAATTCAGCCACAAAAGCTCGGCGTTGTTGAGTTTGATCATTCATGCGATTGGTCAATTTAGGTGATATGGGCCGAAGAAGCAATGAGCTGTTGTAGGTGCAAGCTCACCTCCAGCTTTGCAGCGGTATGGTTAGATCGAGCATTGTGATGGCTTTCGACTTTTGACAGTTCAATGTACCATATCAAGCATGCCAAAGATTAGCTTTACAGTAGTGATACCGTCACCGACCTCGAAAGTACAAGTCTGGACAGGCCCTGATCTGCAGCGGCAGGTTAAGAGTTGCGGCTCAGATCATTGTGAGAAGTCCACATTGCAGGAAAGACATCATTGAATGACATCTGATCGAGGAGACTGCGTTCTAGGACAGAACGAACAAGGTCTTAGCTGAAGGTTGTCTAGCATAAAGGGTCACCCGAGGTTCCTTGAGATCAGCAATGAAGCAGATGCTTGAAACGCAGAGACACAGAGAGAAGTAGAGTCGACAGCATGCCTGCCATCGACAGTCGAAATTAGCAGGCAAGCTGTCCAAAACAGCAGCTCAGGCGAGGTGATTTACTCCTAAGCTATGGGTCCACTCGTTCCCAGTGCTCGACACAGGCAGCCTTGTCTTGCAGCTCCTTTGTTTGGTACGACCCAAAAGTGCTTGTCTCTTGATGAATATATGTATTTTGATGTCCAAATTTGTGCTCAGAGCAGTAGCTATAAACTTACAAAGTGAGCATCGCAGTGTTGACTGCACCGACCAAGTTAGCTCAGTGGTTGTTCGCAACTATCTGATGACTATGGGTCAAAGCCCTAGCCGAAGGGTCCACCACTGTGTGTGTCGGCGGAGTTTGCCACTCAGACGTGACGGCACGACTATCCTTTCGAGATGGATCCTGCTCTTTCGCTTTTGGTCCGGGTTGTGCCTTCAATTTTGTCAAAAGAGGGAGGGTTCGATTCGCGTTACGTCTTTAATGATACTCATCAACCAAATCTGTCATCTATCTACCTCGACGCCTGATCCCCTCGGAAGGCCCAGTATCTCAACGTAGACATTTCACGAACTTTGTTCTTTACTCGTCTCGTGCCGTCCTTCGACCCTGTGTTCGTTCTTGCATGCTTTAACATTAGCATCGTCGAAGCAAGATGTTCTTGGACTAACACCGCGTTCATGTCGAGCCCTCACTTCGACCTGACTAAGCCGCGACAAGCCGGTCGAGTGTCAGCAATTGTGTTTGCTGAAAGTGACTGCAGCGCTTACACGTGCTTAGCCTTCCGGATTGATTGCTATGCAGCAGTAACTCGCTTTCGATCGGCTGGATGTGAAGTTGTTCAGTGTGTTTGCTTGCAGCGGTCATAATGTCACTGCCACCACAAACATCTCGACGGTATATATTCGACCTCATACTGTAACCTGCCTTGCCATCTTTTCCTTACCGACAACGATAGATCAGCTCCGGAAAAACCTCAATTTACCACATCCCACAAAGTCAACCTTCTACCAACACAAACACAACTCACCAGAACCAAGACATAGCCCGCTTCAAGATGCACGCTAAAATCATCTTCGTCGCAGCAGCGACCATCTTCGGTCTAGCCACTGCCACCCCAATCGAATCAACAGATCAATGTGGTTTGTTCTGCGCAACTGGCGGAGCAAATCCTGTTGG
>JAKLMI010000093.1:0-57953 GCA_022813495.1 Pasadenomyces melaninifex
AACAAGAAGTATAGAAGTGATGCTAGCATGGATCCTGGCGTGTCCGTGGCCTGTGCTGAACTTGAATTCGGCAATATTCATCGTTTCTCGTGGTCAGGCGAGCAGCGAAGGCCCTTCAGATAGTCGCGATGGGGCGTGCGATTCACCAAGTGAATCATCATACTGGTGATTTCTGCTGCATCTGGTCGTTCCTGCTCGCTAACCTTTACACGCTGAAGGTTAGAACGATGCGATTGAGCATGAGCAATGTGCAGAACAGCAAGCATTTCAGTGGCTGCCTAAGGCAAATAAGAAGGCTATTTTTCAGCTTACAGACTGTTGTTGCAGCATAAAGGAGACTTTTGAAACTTGCTGAAGGACAATCCCAAGGTGCAGTCTGGTTGGTACTCGGTTTTGAGCGTGTCATATGAATACATGCACTTGCCTGGCACCCCAAAAGGACGTCCCTCTGCCAGTGATTTCTATCAGTGGCTGTGGGAAAGCGAACCGTAGCTCCCGCCAAATGCAGCATGCGTCTTGCCGACTATTCTCGTAGAGAGGTGTTGAAGATGATATTCAGTACTGCTTGATTGAGATCCGATTATGGAAGGTAATGTTGCCAGTTCGAAGGATTGATATGGTTGGAGTTCAGCACTATCACGTTGGCACGTCCTAAGGAGCAATCTCCTGCATAAACCAAGTTTGAGTATTCTCCTTTCCCACCTAGCTGGTATAATCGGCCCCGTCATAAAGAACGTCATGCCACTTTCCTTCCATTATGGAGCTGAGGATGCCGCGCAGGTGTCAGAAGTCGTGTGATTGCATAAATAGTCGACATTATAGCTGCTACCATCCATTTGACGTGCTACATCTGATAACTCAAGACTTTCGCGAACTTCATGGTTTAACCGGCAATCAAAGATGTGTTCTCGAGATACCCGATGTGGTCCATCTCTCCGCTGTGATCAGGAACGTCCACAGAACAACGAGTGGTGATAATGGACAACTTACGGTATCAAGAGTGCATCTCAACCAGTCCTTCAAAAAGTAGTCAAGAAGCTGTATCGATCTAACACTTTTCCGAATGAAGCCGGATACTCTCGCGTAACAAAATTCGTTCAAAGGTAAATAGACAAAGTCAAGCTTTTAGAGATGGAATCCAGTGGTAAAACATCGTGCTTGAAGTGCTGCTGTTTTCGACCCTATGCAAGGGGCTGAGCTACATCCACGACAGGTCGCAACAGACGGAACAATATCCTGGTTCTCGGTGCTGACAGCGTGTACCGGCATGAAAACAATAAATATACAGTTGGAACACAAGCAGTGTAGCAAAGAAGAATCGACAACTCAGGGGCAACTTCCACAACAATAGCCGCAATATCTGTAATTCAATGGACGGAGCCATCAGCGCAGTCTCTCTGCGGATGACGTCATTGACAAAATGTCGTCAGTGATCGATTGAATCATATCGACAAGTCGGCACTTAGATATTCAGGTGTTGAATTGTTCATCCTCTAGACATCAACAAACGGCGGCATAAAAAATCTCCCAACCAAAACAACCAGAATACACGAGAATCATGGACAGACCAGTCACCATGGATCCGTCGAAGAGCGAAGCCGAGCAGCCATCGATGATCGCAGGCCATGCCAAGTATGTGCAGGGCGCAGTTTCTTCGATCCTCGGATATGAATCAGGGGAGCAGACCAAGAAAGATGCCGTAGATGAGATGAAAAAGGCCAACGAAAACAGTGGTACACCAACGCAGAGCAACATTCTAGGATCTGTGGAAAAGACAGCTGGCGACTTGACTGGATGTGAGGGTATGTCGAATGAGGGCGAAAGTAGGAAGACCTCATCTGGTGAGGTCGGTGGTCAGACAGGTTGAGTTGTACAAGAGAGTAGTGCTGCAAACGCCAAGCGAAGTGCACAGTAAACAGCTCCCATTCCCTAAATCATATTTTCGAATTGCTTTGAGAGTAAACGATACCTGAGCCAGCATGACGATGAGGTTTGCAGGACGAAAAATATTGTACCCGTGATAAGAACATCAACGCATTGGTGGCCTCTACATCGAAATGTGGTACAATTGCAAATCAGGAATGCGTTGTTCTGAAACATCTCCAGAAGGTAACGACCACTGTTACAAGCTCTGGTGTGTGTTATGAGGTAGCGGGATATTGCCTTTCACAGCTTCAGCCTCTAATGTCGTACTGTTAGTAGGACTTTTGTCAACTATAATGCTGCCTTCGAGCATGGCCGCGTCAGCATCCTGGGCGTTTTCTGATTCCTCCTCTCGCATTTGCAGACCGTCTTCATCGAGATCAGCTTTTGAGTCTAGACCTTCCCAGTCCTTGCCCAAAGAGCCTGCGTTGATGGTCTCGTCGAGCTCCTCTTCGTCAGCCTTGCCCGAGCTACTTTGGTACCACTCACGGTCGATCCAATTTGCAATAATTTCCTTCGCGGCTTCGCCAAGCGAGTAAAACCCCGGATTGTCCTTGGGATAGAACATGCTTGTATGTGCTGTCGTTTCGTCCTTGGCCTTTTCATTCACAGTTTTGATCCACCTCAAACACTGCTGTTCTTGTTTCGACTGGTCACGCCCTTCCTTTACAGCGGCAGGAAGGTTACAAAAAGTTCTATCACGACCGGACAATGTTTCTGTTAGACCATAACCTTCTCGTGCGCCTCGGCCAAGATTGGAGTACAAATTCGCCATGCCTATCGTGCGTTCAGCGGACAATTTGTTCATGGCTTCCACTCTCTGACGCAGTCGTTCTGCTTTGTACAAGTCTCCGATAAATAGTAGATGAGAGCCAGCCCAGGTCCACCCTGCCGAAATCTTGTCACGTTGGGAATAGAGCGCAGCAACTCCGCCAGTCGCAATCGCGCCACCTACACCAGCGTAGAGGGCGTATCTGCCTAACGACGACCATTTTGGTGCTGCCGCCGCATCCTCAGCAGCCGGCAAAGGCAGAGCGTCTTTCGAAGCTGCACTAGCTGGCGCCGGGGATCCGTCCTTGCCCGTCCAGCCAAACAATGATGCGACCTCATTGTAGGTGTTGTATGCGCTAGATGCAATCTTGTGTCCACCTTCTAGGCCATGAGCGATCATTTCTGGTGCAAGTCCTAAGAAAGGTGTATCACATGCCAGGAGACCTTGTATGTGAGGGAACATGAAGTTCACCGGACCTAGCTCTATATCGGGATTCGGGCGAGAAGTACCTGAAGTTGACTTGAGTGTAGTGTTAGACGGAAAGTTAGGAGCATCCGTATTGCCCGTCTGCGAAGCAGGAATAGGTTGCTCTTTTGCAATCGATAAAACAGTTTCCGCCGCAACTATACCACCCATCGAGTGTCCCACAAGAACCACATGGACAGAAGGGTCTATCGTAGGTGAAGGCGTACCATTGGCAACTTCAAGATCTATCACTTTGTTCTCGAGCCATTCTCTGAAACGTGCAACGCAGTCATTCAGCTCGCCTCGTGTCTCATACTTTGGGTATGTAACCGCTACGACACTCACGTTAGGTAAGGCATGGCTGAGCAGAGCGCGTAGGTGATTGGGAAAGGTACCAAAGGTGTCATCGCCACCTTTGAACCCATGAATGAAGACAAGGAGCAGTGTTTTGCGCATGCTCGAGGACCTTGGTTGCAGGATTGAGCAACATCTCGCAGCTGACTGCGATCACGTCAGAAGCATCATAGAGATGATTTACATCAGGTTTCTTAGAATTCGCAGTCGCACATTGTGCCTGATCTGCTAGTTGCGATGAATGACTTCTATTAAGGCGAGAAAGTGCAGGGAACAGATCACGTGAGTGGTTTTGCTGGAACTTTTATTCTGTGACCCCTCGGCAAGTGGGCGAATAGAGTGTCTACAGGAGCTCGAATGATTTTATTCATGCTCAGATGCAGGTGGCTATCTCTATCTCCTATATCGATTGCTTGAGAGCTGAGAGACGCTATTGCGCAACGATACGACGCATGTCTTTGCCTTGTGCCCTTCGAGACACTACCTTGTCTCAATGCCTACTAATGCAGATTCGCTTTTAACGCTATGAAGATGCTGTTTCCCTGTGTCCGTCGCTATGCCGTAAAATTCAAACAATGGCCTTTCCAGGCCTTTGAAGACCCACACCTCTAGTATGGACGATAAGCCATGTATGCAGGAGTCGACACCTGGCCTTGCCAAGCATCAGGTTGTAAACAGGGCATTGGTCCCGGTCTCGGTTGCTGGTTGTAATTTTTGCTCAAAGGCTGATAATGCATTTGTTGGTAATCAATTGGTCTGGCCGATGGTTGCATAGCAGCCGACGGCGGTGGAAAAAGTAACGTATTGACGTTGCGAACCGGTCTGTAAGGAGAACTTCGGTTCATCAAGAAATATGATGGTGAAAGGCCGGGTAAAGGCATGGCGGAATTACCATAAATATTGGTAGGTGAAGTATGTGCCGAGCCATTCCGTCCCAGCGTTCCGGACGTTGTGCTCATTGTGACAGGTGCTGGAAGCGGTAGTGTGTGAATGCTTGGCGGATATGTAGAAGCCGTAGTTGCCGGATGTGGCAAACTTGCAGTGCTGGGATATACAGAACTCATAGCTCTAGTCGAGGGCATTCCGAGCCCATTCAAGGAATCGTTCCTCTGAATCGGATGTGGCAATGTCGGTACAGCTAATTGCGGAAGTCGCAACGGAGGCTCGTAAGACACAGCAGTGCCGGCGGAATCCGGTGTCATGACAGAAGTAGGTGTCAGAGCGGCTGGAGACGAGGTCATGGTTGTGGACAGTGAATGTATTCTCTTTGCTGGAGGCAGATCCAGCGATGTATCAAGACTTCTCTTCCTGTCATACGGAAATTCTGCTGGTACAGCACGTCTGACAGGTGATCGAGGTAGATGAGGTACTGATTGCATCGGATTTGGCAGACTCGTGTAGTGCCCTGTCTGGTGCTTATGATGAGACTGTGGAGACGGAAGTTTATGTGTAGATGTCTGGAATATAGGAGTGGTCGGAGAGGTTGCAGCGGAGGAATTATATCGGAGTGCCCTTTCGTAGAAGGAACTCAATCTGCCCAATTTGTTCTTCCACTCTTGCCATTGTGTCTCAGAAGCGTACAGATTGTATCGCATATTACTGAGAAACTCAACCTCCATAATGTGAATCTCATTGACTGAAATGCCTGAAACTTCAGCCCACGTCTTGTTGGTGTAGGTATTGTCATCCAAGAACTTGTTCCCAAGCATTAAAGCAATTGTAAGCAGTCGGAACTCGCTACCCTTCTTACCACTTACGTCTGGGTTGACCTGCTTAAGCCTATAGATGAACATCAAAGCTAGAAGAACGACGTTTTTGCCAACCTGAGTGGTGCTCAAGATTGTGGTCACCCATTTCGTGAAACCGATAGATGGAACAGCGTCAGGATTGAGACTCCTGTCCGGTGAGGTGGCTGACAATAAGGATTCAGCATATCGGAGAGTCTTTGATGTCTCGAACCAGAATAAACATGTCATCTGTGCTGCAAATTCTCCCAAGCTCCCTTTGCTATTGTTCACTGATTCGGGGATTTGCAAGTGGGTAGCTATCTGCTGGTCCTGTCTGGTAGTGCTATTCGAGCTAACGTGAGCGTAGCCATAATTGTTCACCGGTCGTCTATCGTAATATGACGGTGCTTGAGAATTCGTGGTATTGGTGATATAAGCTTGAGGTCGACTGTCTTTCGTTTGTGGTAAAGTCTGGCGTTGTTCTGTCAAGTACTGGTGCGGTTGCCTATGGTGTAGGATACCATTTGACAAAGAAGCTGTGCTCATATCTGCTGTAGCTGGTGGTGTAGGTAGCCCACCCGATAGGTAGATCCCCGTGCTCTTACCAACATTAAACGCCTGCTGACTGTAGTTGTAGCAGGAGCCCAAACCACTGCTTGAATCGATCGGAAGAGGATGGAGGGTCAACGTGGAAGACATCGGTAAGATTGTAAGAACGAATTCTTGTTTGTGAATCGCTACCCTCACATATGGAAGTGATGTTGTCTGATCATTGGTGAAATCGATGTGTGCACAGACTGACCGTTAGTGGTCGATAGGTGAGGTTGTTTGAGGCAGGTGAGGTTATGAAAGTGTGACTTTCGACGGAGTGACGATGCTGTCCACCAGACACTGTCTAGGATAATTAGCAAAATGGAGGAATTGCCGAATCCAGAGAGTGATTGAAGGCTGCCACGAAGTGAGATTTGTTTTAGGCACAGTGCACCATGGCAGTTTGTCCGTGGAATGTAAATTCGATTGTAGACTGTCTGGTCTGAACACGGCAACCAAAGTCCACGAGTGGGGAATGCAAGGCAAAGCAATGATGGAAGCCAAAACACAAGTCATAGTCACCGCCAACGCCATCAGTACCGCTGAATTTGACACCAAACTTAACAAGTAACAAGGTATGTCAAACGCGAGAAAGTGAGCACGAGTGGATCTCGCATGGGAAGAAAGATGGACTGTTCTCTGGAAGGACAATGAAGCCAGCATGAGGGCCTGGCAAAGTTTGTGGCTGCTAGCAGCGACGCAAGGCCTTGGATGGATCAAAAAAAGGCTGATCACTTGGATCAGTACTGATAAGTGAAGTCCAGATGAGCGGCGTAGCGCGTAATGCACGGGTACAAAGCGCAAGTGGTGCGTGTTGCATTCGTGCTTGTGCAAACGAACTGCAGAAATCTCAGGCAAATTTGAGTGAGAAAAAGTGTCTTGGACGGAAGGGATGGGATCGAGGCTCGGCTTGATGTCAGGAGCCAAAGCTGACTAGAAGAAACGAGTGCAAGCTGCAACAATAGACCAGCACGGTCCAATAATCAATAGAGCTTGGACCCATCAGCTGGACAGGCTGATCGATTAATCAAGTGGACAACCGTGATGAGACGGATTCTAAGGATCATGGCTGGGATGGTACGAGGAAGCAGGAGACCAGAGACGCTGGCGGTTCAGTGACCGCATTTAGCTCGGACAAGCTGAGGAGAATAGCGCAGAAGTGGTGTTGGAGGTAAAAAATAGTGCAGGAAAAGCCGTGCGTATGCAGTGGATGTGGAAGCGAAAAGGAAAAGCATGACCAGAGACGAACCAGGCTAGAGGTGTGGACAACAAGAGATCATGGCGGCGAGGCGCAGATGTGTGTGGTATCATCGGCTGAGAAGCAAGCAAGCAAGCGTCGTTTATGCTGCTTGGTGCGAAAAGATCAAAGACAAGTCACGTTGGGTCTAGGGTCAAGAGCGCCGAAACAAGACGAGGGTCAACGCAAGGTTCCATGGCGGGACAAGTGGTTCGCAGCTTGGTCCACGCTGTCGATGGTGCTGGCTGTACGGAGTGCCAGCGAAAGTTGAAAGACAGGCAGCCTTCGGCACATCTAGGGGGGCATGTGTCCAATGATAACGATGATCATAGTGTTGGCTTCGGTGAGCAGAAAGCAGGATGCTTGCTTGATGCAAAACTATAGAGGCAAGGTTCAATCGATGATTAGTGGCCAATGATGGTCCGCTTTCCAGTACATGCTATCTGCATCTGAGCATGATCATGATGCATAGAATTTAGCTGCGAGCTGTGATGAGCACATTGATAGAGTACTGCGCACGTTTGTGTTACGACAGACCTGCTCGCCTGAATCTGTGGTCGGCCTCAGCCTTCAATTAGGAGTAGCCGGGTTATCACGAAACAAATGCTGGCAAAGTCAATCAATAGTAATCAGCACCACATCACGCCAGCGTCGATTATTAACATCTGCTCAACATGAAGGAATAATGGATCATCGCCTGTCTGACATGTACACTCCTGTACCGGATCCGCTAAAATGTTTTGATGCCAATAATCGCGGTTCTGCTGGTCAACAAGAGATAAACAGCAGCCTGTGTATCCAGACCTGCAGCTGGCCAGCGGAGCTTTCGGAAAACGAGGTCAATGTCAGGAAATGATAAGCTGCGTCAGCTACTATTCGTAGCGATTTTTGTGACGAGACACGTCTCTAGATGAGCAAATGCTGGAGGACAGGATCTATCGGCACAGGATGCCCAGACTCGACTAAGCGTTTTGTCGCCCTCGTTAGTGGCGTTATGGGTGGCATAAGGGCGCAGTCGGACAACTCAGATGGGACAAGATGACGGGCCATCCGCGTCGTGAAGTTGGAGGCCTGTAGCGCAAAAGTCTACTACTGATCAGACACGAAGCCTCCTTCCAATCTCGCCAGCCATTCAGTATTTGGTCAGGCTAGTGCTGGGTCACGCATGCTATGCCATGCCACCAGTGCCGATAGCTTTTGCACAGTTGCAACATTGACTAGCGTATATGTCATTGGCCGTCTTTGCTGAAGCAAAATTGTATCAAAATCTTGACAACTATCTAGCTCTCGTACCATAGGGAATCTCATAGTATCATCACGTTTCAAGTCGGCTGCTGACCATATTTTGAGTCGGTATGAAGTTGCCGCACAATCATGGACAAAGTAGGCCTTGCAAACAATACCAACGAATAACGAGTAGTACGAATACTCCATATCTCAAGACCGATTTCGATTTGTGCTCTCATCATCTAGCACCAGCTAGCACGATAGAAGACTAGTGTCAGCCAGGAAAGTGCGATTGGCTGAATCCAGCTCTGCTTGTCCAGTGGTCGTTAGTCGTGAGGTTCCGCTGTCCCAAGTCTTTCAAATATACGGAGTAGTCTCATGCAAGACCTATGGCCTACTCCGTAGTCGCATACGTTTCTGCGCCTGTGACACTAAAGAGAACCATGGCAGCACTGGGATGCGCCTCGAAGGAAGCTTTACCGCCACAAGGTGCAAATTTGTAGGGTCAACGAGTTGCATTCTTGTGCGCCTATCGAAGGCAGAGACAGTCTTTGTCCGCCAGCTGATTTAACTTATCATGTTTGTAGCCGCTTGGAAGTATATCGGGTCATGTCTATGATTGGTGTTGGTCGATGTCAAGTTCCAGACCAACATCTCCATGAGATGTTCCATACTTTTGGATGATATCTCAAGATCCTGGTAGATCGTTCAAGCACAAGCTGGTGAGAAAGCACTTCGCCGAATCATCTACAGCCAGCTGTCCAGCAAGCTGAGGTCTTAGTATCGTTGACAGATCAGCTCGCCTCGGCCATAGAGCAACTTTTGGAGGTTACACCGACTGTCATGAGATGCCGTGCTGGTAAAAGACCGAAGTCGTCTGGCGTCACGCGAAACATCGCATACCGTACTAGTAGACATCCTTACCTCCACGCATTCATGGTGGGATCACGTCCGGTCATCTACTGTATCATGAGATTATACTTCCACAGAAGCCGATTCTGTAATGAATAAGCTGCAACAAAGTGCTCCGTGGAATCTGCTCTGGAATCATATGGTTTTTGACCTTAGGGAAGGTCCATCTGACTACTACTTCACAGGAAGCTGTATCGGACGGATCTCTTGCGGCTTGATTCGTTTCGGCAGAGATCATCGCATGGCTACAGGGATACTCGCTCCATGACTTTGGCCTCGTGTCAATAATTTCTTGCTCTCTGCGATTACATTCCCCGTGATCCTTGTCAGAGAAAGTGGATGGATGCTCGATAGAAACACAAGCAGCAATGGTTGATGCAAAGACGTCACACTCGGGAAACCTTGTCAAATTCTTACTAGCAGGATCACAATTGTAAAAGATGCCATCGACGCCATACCATAAAGATTGTTTGAATTAATGACATGTTTGTTGTTGCGTTCCCGGAAGAGCCCAGTTTTGCATTCCACAACACGCATGAAGTAGGTGATAGTGCTCAAGGTCTGTGTCAATAATCTTGATGTTGACTCGCGCCGGAGTCGTCAATAATGGACAAACGGCTGTAGCTGCAACCTTGAATGCAATAGTATATTGGAAACTCCCGGTTTACCTTGCAAGATATCACATGAAGCTGAAACTGCCAAGTCGTGGAAAGTGCTCTTACCTATCCAGATTTCCATATTTGATTATTATCTTCGTTTTATGTATCGCACAAGTTTGTGCCGTCACGTTCAGAGCTGGTTTGCCTCAGATAATAGCTCAATCCATGCTTACATTCATCGCTGAAGTCTGGAAAACTAGTTATGTGCTCAACTATGCCTAACTGATGATCGGAAAGTCACAGTGAGAACGATATGCTTCGATGTATCGAGATGATGATTGTGGATAGATACATTCTCCGCAATGTTATTGGTCAATAGCCAGTACTTTGACAGGTCAGAGAGACATCCACCTATGGCTTCGAGTTTGTCCTTCTTTTCGGTACACCCACTGTACCTCTCTTTGCTCACGACGTCTGTTTGTGTTCTGTGCTCCGACCTCGTTCGGTCCCAGTAGTATTCTGATGCATTGTTCGATTTGCTCATACTCGTGATGATGACTGCCACCGAGAGCCTTTCTGACGAGACACCTTGATTACAACCTACAGGAGAGATGCGCAGCTGATGGCCGTTTCGCAGACAGCATAGCAGCAGCTTCCAGCTCGAGGCAAATCTCTTTTGCTGTATGTCGGGACCTGAGTCGCGACAGCTCACCGGGCTATAGCTGATACCCAAGCTGCAACCTTCGCCACCAATTGTGAAAACCGAAGGAGTGCGTGTCCCAGACTAGCGACTGCTGGTTGCACACAATGGATATCGAGTCAAATATTCGGCGGTCTGTCGAAAAGAGGAAAAGCTGATTATCGTTGCAAGACAAACAGCGAAAGGTCAAGATTGAGATCTAGGTAATCGATAGACTCTTCGACGGGTTTACGTTTGCCAAATCATGCCCTTTCGTCTTTTTGGCGCCATTTTCAATTTGACAAAAGACTCTCGACCTATCCTTGTCGGCGCAATTGCGGTTACGAAGCATTGTCCTACATACCGAGCTCGTCTTGCACCGGGTTTCGAATATTTCAGGCTGTCGACAAAAACACAACCTATGGACATTCTAGTAATTATACAATACGGCTCTAACTAACGCGTTTACATCAAGCCAGAACATTAAGGCCGGTGATTCAGCTCGCGCACATGCGCACGACCTGCCACGTTACTAAAACTTTGCAGGCCCGAATAGTCGTGTCTGCACTGTGAAAGATACGACAAGCAGGGAAGCCAGGTACTCCTGTTACGAGTCGCAAATTCAATTGCAGAGCAAATTACCTATCTTTACCAACCAACAAGTGCATCCTGTATTCCCTACTGTTCATTGATTGCGAATAGCTGAACTTTTGTAGCGCTTCTGCCGTACCATCAAAAAATGTATGCTGTGAGTCGGACGGTACTTCCTCACTGAAGCAGTAAACCCTTTCTTGTGATATGATTGGTCGGGTGTGCCCAGTTCTCTCGCGTGAAGATGTCGTCATCCAATCACTGCGTGAAACGGTCACAACGAACGCTGGTTATGTTACGAACTTAAAGTGTTGACAGGTCGTGGAAAGACAAATATTAACGCACACGGTGTCGGACCAAGTACAGAATATGGCTACCATCAATATCGACTGCCGCAAACAACTGCCACCAACGAGAAACCATCATACGCATGAGACACTACCAAGCTCTCTTCCTGCAGCCAGCAAAAGTCATACTCATCCTGTGAATCCCAGTTCCAATGCTAATGCCAGCTTGTTCTTCGTGGGCACAGCAACAACGATATTGTACGTGTGTATGCGACGTGCTTCAACCATTACTAAACGAACGGCAGAGAATGGGAAGGTTTCCGTTTGATGACCGATGTAAGTCCCATTTGTGTAGTGATAGACGCACCGACGACTGACACAACAGCCCAACTTTCTGCATGCGGGCGGACATGTACATCTAGGACCGGGTGTGAGCGCAACGAGGCAGACTGATCCAGCAGTCAAGCTCGAGGATTTGCCGCACATTGACGCCGTCCTGTTGTCGCACTACCACGCGTAAGTGTCATCAACGTGATGCGGCACATTACTAATTGAGACAGGGACCACTTCGATCAGGAAGTCGAAGAGAGCCTGAGACGTGACTTGCCTATCATCACTACTCCACACGCCAAGTCGTGCCTTGCTGGGAAGGGTGACGACTCGTTCAACAACGTCCACGCGCTAGATTTTTGGGACTCCTTAAGAGTAAATTTCACCACGTCTGAGACACAGAACACGACTGGAAGTCAAATGAAACCTCAGATTCAAATCACTGGTATGCCAGGCTCACACGTGCCACCAGGCCCACTAGCAGTAGCTAACGACCTGTTGGGAGCTGTGCCACCTACCAACGGCTGGATCGTCGAGTTGGGTTACACAAAACCTGACAGCGCTGAGGCGTCTTCCTTCCAGAGCGGCTACAGAATCTATATTTCCGGAGACACTCTGATGTACGACGAGTTGCACAAAATTCCGGAGATGTACAGCTCACATACTGGGAAGCCAATTGATTTGATGCTCATTCACCTTGGTGGTACTACAATCCCTAGCAAGCATGTACCTCTGCTGATGGTCACGATGGATGCTAAGCAAGGATTGGAAATGATGCGACTAATCGATGCAGATGTCACGATCCCGATTCATTTTGATGATTATGATGTCTTCTTGTCGCCAAGATCGGACTTTGAGAAGGCAGTCAAGGACGCCGGGCTGAATAGTAAGGTCGTCTATCTGGACAGGGGTGAGCAGTACAACTTTGAGGTCAAGCAAAGTCAGTAGATAGCATGTTCGGCAAAGCAGAATCGTTGGTGCTTGGGACTTCTTAGCTCATTGAGGCGGCGCTTCGTAAGCATGACAATGAGCATGGGTATGAAGAATCATAATCTACATGGACATGCCATTCTTTATGAGCAGTTTTATTCTACCACTACGTGGTTTATCAAGCTGACCTGCAGGTTGTCAGATTTTCGTGGTTTCCACCGGTCATCTTGATGTGCTTGCTGGATGATACTACACAACAACTTCAAGATCTTTAGCATTAAGAGAGTCTGCTCTCGAATTCAGGTCTTGAGAGTTGGGCCTTAGCAATGTGTATACGGTACATACAAAAATGAAGTCTCCATCTAATCTCGCGACATTAGCCACTGATCTTCTTCAAGCGAAAGGACTAACAGTCTCCTCGTGTACCTCAATACAATCATTATGGGCAGGGTAGAGAAGATGGCATTGAAGACTTCGACGTTGCTAATCTGCTTGCAGCTATGGTCATATATGTCACGTTGAAGCAGCATCAATAGCTAACACTAGCCATGATTCATGCAGCATCGAAGATCAGCCACAGTCGCTGATTCTGAAATATATACAGCCTCCCACAAGCTCGAAGAGACAGGAATTATCACCACAAGATGAAGGGCATATCCGAAAAGTGCTTAGCTATCAAGTTGAGCAATATTTCTATACCTATTTTGCGCCTCAGCTTCCACCAAATATCGCTGTTGCGAAATGCGTGACAAGTATCAACAAAATCTCAAATAACATGAACACGACTGCTATGGTAATGACTGATTTGCGACAGGAGTTTCCTGTCGCTGGCGAGAAGCGTGGCACGTTAAATCGTGTACAATCACAGGCTGCCTTGACTTGGCTCGCTGATTTTCATGGCTTCTGGTGGACACGCAGTGCGCGTATTGACAAGGATTCGTGCATTCTGCCACCACTACAGCACTATAAACATCATGCGAGCACTTCTTTTGCAGGCCAAGGCGGCTTATGGTGCCAGGGTGGTTATACGTATCTTGACACAAGACGGACTGAGTACGATAGCCTGAAGAACGACTCTGACCAGGAATGGTCTTCACAGCTTTGCAGCCCTACAAGCTCCTCTGGACTAAGCATAGCTGAGCTTGCAGCACGATTCATAACATCAAGCTCGGCTTCGCCATATCAGACACTGATTCACGGCGATGTCAAGAGCGAAAACCTATTCACCACGAAGAGTGGGGACCGAGTCGCATTCTATGACTTCCAATATGTTGGATTCGGACTTGGCGTGTCTGACTTGGCTAAGCTCTTCACTTGCTCAATACCGTTGAGCTCGCTTGTGGACGACATTAGTATCGTGTATGGTGAAGCAAAGCTTACAATGCAGAAAGGCGAGCAACGATTACTGGAGTGCTATCTGGAAAGACTGATGAGGACATCTGGAAAACAGTACATTTGGGATGTTTTTGTGAGGCATTGGGAGGTGGCCTTGGTAGACTGGCTAAGATTTCAAGCTAGCTGGGGCTTCTGGGGCAACAGCGAGTGGCTCGAAGCTCGTGTAAGGTCGATATTAGAGGATGAGGAATGGCTTAAGTGGTTGATAGAATGTGCGGGCACAGATCAAGTCGATTGAGCAGAAGCTAAAAGCTAGAACTAGATGTAAGAGCTCAGTAGATTAGACATGTAGAATAGAAGCACGACGATTGAACAATCCAGCTGCACCGCTTCGAAAAGTAACCACTCTGAAGAAGTAGTCGATCTACGCGCAGCACATCTTGCACTCATTCATTAACACTGCTCCTTCGAACGCGCATCGAGCCATGTGGAGCACAGATTGGAGTTAGAGCATGTTCAGAAGAGTAGACACCGAAAATGCACCAGTAGTGAAAGTAATTGAACATCGAATTGGCGCCGTCACCACGAATTCTGGCCTACTTGGCAAGACGAGGCCGGTACCCGTCTCCAAGCATGGCCGTTACCACTACGACTCCCATCGAGTTTGACACGACCAAAGACGATCGACCGAATCTTCCTCCACCGCCTGCGGTCGCGATCACACCTACAGGCGACCAATGGCCACGTCCATACTACTTTGAAGGTGGCCTGCGTAGGGTTGCACCATATCACTATACATACAATACGTTCTGCAAACAGCGCTGGCGCGATCGAGAAATCCTTGACATTTTTGCAGCAGAATTTCGAGACAGGTCACGCGAGTACTACCAGCATGCGATCGAGGCAGGACAGATTGTGCTGAACGGGAAGCCATGCAAGGATGTGAAAACGATAGTTAAGAACGGCGATGTGGTCAGCCATACGCTGCATAGGCATGAGCCACCTGTGTCAGCGCAGCCCGTGCGTGTGATCAATGAGTCGGAGAGCATGATTGTCATAGACAAGCCAGCTGGGATACCTGTGCATCCTGCCGGGCGATACAAGTTCAACTCTGTGGTTGAAATTATGAGAGCTGATCGAAATCATGCTTTCAATCCTCTGCCGTGCAATAGACTGGATAGATTGACAAGTGGCGTCATGTTCGTGGCAAAGACTGGCAAAGAGGCCGAACAGATCAGCGCGAAGCTGAGAGGCAGGACGGTGCGAAAAGAGTATATAGCAAGGGTGAAAGGCCGCTTTCCTGATGGTGAAGACTGGGATGGAGATGCTATGCGCGGCGGTATTGTGAAATGCGAAGAGCCGATATTGACCATTAGTCCTATACTGGGCCTGAATCGTGCTAGAGCAAGTGGAAAAACTGCTAAAACTCTGTTCAGAAGAATAGCACACTATCCTCCTGAGCCAGCATCATGCAGCAACGGACATTCTGAGCACGAGACTTCGCACACGGCCAAGCCAGTGCAACAGAACGAACATGAAGGTTATAGCATCGTTCATTGCCTGCCCTTGACTGGCCGTACCCACCAGATACGTGTTCACCTACAATTCCTTGGTCACCCGATTTCGAATGATCCTATATACAGCAACAGACGTGTATTTGGCCCAAGTCTCGCCAAAGGTGACTCTAGTGGTGATCACGACGCAGATATTAAGGAGCGCCTAAGCAATATGGGCAAGACTGAGATTAGTGGTGGCTACGACTACGATTCGAGCAGCAAGTCCCAGCGCAACGGTACAAACAGCATCGAGAAAGACATGGATGATCTGGATATCAATGTCTCCGAAACACAACAGATCACACCTTCACAACTGGAACAATTCCGCAACGAGCACGTACGACAGAAGTACGGTCCAACAGCGGGCTACAAACCAATGAATTACGGCACATTACATGCAGGAAGTTTACCACAATCCGAAAACCCAACACAGTCAAATGAGGAAGATCCAGCTTACACTGCAATGGTTCAGGCACATGATGAAATGGTCCAGGATTACAATGTACGGAAAGGTGAAAAGCTTACTGGTGAAGTCTGTAATATATGTCAGACGCCGTTATATTCTGACCCAGGACCACATGAGATGGGTATATATTTGCATGCTCTGGCATATGCTGATGTGGATGGAAAGTGGAGATACACGAGTCCTATGCCATTGTGGACAAGGCCGCCAGATGGAGAAGGTGAGGATGTGATGCCCAGTCCTGAGTGGGATTATGCTAGTCTTGGTAGAGAAACGGAATGGGTCGATGTGGAGGGCGAGCAGGAGGAGGGTAGGAGAAGGAATAAGAAGGGGTTGGAGAGGAATAAAGAGCTTCAGGTTGATACAGATTGATAATTTCGAGTCATGTGCGAAGCAATTGGAGTCTTGAAACCAAAAAGGACTCAAGGAAATCGATCTATGCTTGAAACCACCGTTTGGCTGCAAACCTGACATGGGACATTTCCTCGAGACACAACACACAATTCCTGCATATTCACGCTCACGCCTGAATGATTCCGGACCCTGTACAAGCAAATTCGTCAAACACTACCGCCATCCCCCAAAATCGGTACGGAATGGAAAGCTCGAAACAACATCTAAGCACAATAACGATTACTGTTTGATACCTCCAATAAAATCGCCGGATTGGCCTTGAGTGAAGCATTGGCCACTGGCGAAGAAATCACAATAACCGTATCTCGGTGAAAAGTTGAATACAGCACAACCCTGCAGGCCATCACAGTAGGTCTCACAGTACTGAGTGTTGATATTAGGAGCGCGTACCGTTAAGGCAAGAGCAGTGGTTCCGTGGAAGAAAGAGCCTGGAAACAAGGTGTAACCATTTTCAGCCCCATTGGCGCCTGTCGGCTGTGGACAAATCGTGGTAGAAGTTGTCGTTGTCGTTGTCGTTGTAGTACTGGTAGTGGTTGTCGAGCTCGTAGTAGTGTCTGGTATCAGACAGCAGATATCAAACCAAAACAGTCCCGTTCTCGGAGCTGCTACTGTGTTCTCTTCAACTGTATGAGTATAGCAAAGACATCCTTGTTGATGGTATACGGGATCATGATATATCGCAAATGAAAGAGCATCGTTCGAGGCGCAATAGTCTTTGCATAACTGGTCATCAATTATGGTATCGTCATATATGAAAGGGCCGTACATGTTGTAGTGTCCTTCAACATTGCAAGAAGATGGGTCTGTAATCGCTGTCGCACATGTCACCTCAGTAGTGGTTGTAGTCGTGCTTGCGGTTGTCGTGACATCTGTAGCACTTGAAATTACTGTCGTCGTAAGCGCATCCGTGGTGGTGGTGGTGATGGTGGTGGTGGTGTCAACTGTACTTGTACTTGTCGTCGTCGTGATTATCAAGGTATCTGTAGTCGTCGTCGTCGTCGTCGTATCTGCGGACGTCGAGCTGGAAGTGGAGGTCGTGATTGAGCTCAGAGTAGTGGTCAAGCTGGACGTAAGAGTTGTCGTCGAGGCAGCAAGCGGCTCAGTCGGTGCTGAACATACTGGGTCGCTGATTGTGATTATTGGGCCGTTGCAAAATTCTCGTTGGGATTGCTCGTCCGAGTTCAGCACCTGATTCTCATCAAGAAATCGCTGAGCGCTTTCAGAGAATGTATACGCTCTAGAGTTGCTATAGCCGTAGCTCAAGCAGCTGCTGCCAGCAAGCAGACATAACTGATAAGCTCGATATGACCAAGCCTCGTCATTGCAGCTTGACTCGCTGCAGTCGGTGCTCGACGCCACAATCGATGTTGGCGCAGGCCCAGTATCTTCAGGCCAGCATGATACTGTCGCGCTACATACGGTGCTCGATGAAGTTGTTGTAGTCGTAGTCGTTGTTGAACTTGTCGTCGTTATTAGCGTCGGTGGTGGCGTCGTTGTAGAGGTTGTTATCCTGCTGGTTGTGATCTGACTTGAAACCTGCGAGGCCGTGGTCGTAGATGAGAAGCTGATGACCGATGTGGTGCTGAGAGTCGTTGATGCTGTGCTGCTAGTGGTCGATATGGTGCTGCTGACCGTCGATCCAGTGCTTGTCGCTGTCGTGGTGACTGCTTCAGCTCCATCAATCTGCGTTGTGGATGACGTGCTTGTCGTCTGATCCTCAGTCGTAGTAGAAGAAGATGAAGACTCAATTATGCTGCTTGGAATCGTTGACGTAGTAATCGCAGCAGCAGTCGTCGAATTGGTTGCAGTTCCCAATGAGGCTGTATTTGTTGTACTTGTTCTGGAGCCACCGAGACCATCGTCCGTTTGGTTATTCTCCACTGTTGAAGCAGAGGTCGATTGCGTTTGCGTCGTGGTTGTACTTCGACTGGTCAACAGCCCATCATTGGTACCTGTATAGGCAGATGTCGATGAGACACTGGTTGGCTGCTCAGTCACGGTTTTGTTAGTGGTGATGAAGACTGTGGTGTATTCTGTGAAAGTGAGAATAGACTCGTAACCAGCACAGGTGAACGTTGTAAATTGAGCGTTGGCATAACACAAGAAAGAGAAGCCAAGCAAGGTCACGAGGAACTCCATTGTCAATACGGGCCGCTGCGAACTCTGCGTTCTTGGCTGTATTTGAAGATTCTACCAGAATATCTTGCATTCCTATTAAGGTCAGTGCGCAAAGGGAGAAGACAGCACCCGGACCTTCACGAGTCATGCAGATACATCAAGGCCACTCGTAAGATCATTTCTTGACAGTCTTTACTCACAGGCCTCGAAAAGAAGCGCCTCGAATGTGTAAGCTCGACGCGTTGTGGGTATTGGGGACGTTCTTCTTCTGTATGTGTATCTTATGCTGCAAATCACATCGCCAGAATCCATACACTACCTATCTCCGCGACATGTGCCGAGCACGTAAATAGCGCACGTCCTGAGCGTGCAGCTATGTATGTACTTCTGCCTGTCTGTGCAAGAGCTTGACCCATCACAATCAGCTGAAAATCATAACCAACTCCCGCATCTATGACTTGGTCGTAACTCTGGCCTTTGGATTCGTGACCTTGACACCGAGTGCCTTTGCCTTTGCGACAATTTCAACTCGTTTCCGCGAGGATACAGCATGTGCGATTTCTGCGGCATATGTTCGGTTGTGCATGAGGAGGAGCTCGACGTCCTTTGGGTTGTTGACGAGGAAAGCTTTGTGGCCGGAGGGCATCATATGTCTTGTCTTCTTGTTTGAGCCGAAGCCAATCTATACGATCTCTTGTTAGTTGCTGCTCTTGTAACAACCCTTCTGCCTCCAAGCGCATTCTGAATATAAATCCACCTCTTCCTGAATTGCTGGAAAACGTACCGAAGGCATAACCATCTGACCCTTAAATCTTCTTCGCACTCGGTTGTCGATACCCTTTGGCTTTCTCCATGCTGAAGGCACACACTTGAATGTGTCGGACTGATGTCTGTGCCACTTCTTTGGGTGCTTCTTGACGATAGCGACGTGCTTCTTTGCAGACACCATCTTCACAGATTGTTAGCGGCTGGCTCTCGAGGATGCGCAACGTAATCCTGACCTTGTCGTCTGCGTGGTAGTCCTAAATGTGGTCGACGCAGCAGACCTTCCACTTCACGTGCTGAAAATGAGGGTGCGAAATCTTGGCGTTGACCTGAGGCATTCATCGATCTCCAGACGTCAGAAAGTGCGGTTCGTCGGACTTGCTATCTTGGGAATATATGCCTCAGGCAAGAAAGAGCTCCCACTACGGATTGTTCCTATCTCTCAAGCGCTTCTGAAATGGCTTTATGCATATAGTTCGACCTCCATTACTTGGAATATACGTCCTGATACTTCAACTCTATTGGCTTTCCACCCTGCTCGCCACTTCTCAAACATGCCTCAATGATCTCCAAGTCGGCAAGAGCTTCGCGAGGACTTTGTAACACATTAGCCTGCTTTTGTGCAAGACTTTCACCCCAGGCTCTAATTTCAGGCGTTACACCTGAGCCTTCCTCCTCGACCTCTTCTTGTTTGCCATCGACTGTGACCATCGTGTTAGTGACTGAAACGAAGCCTTTCTCACACCCGATATTGTATTCTGATCCATTCGCTGTTGTACCAAATGAGAACGAGATGCTGCCCACAGCTCCACTTTTTGCTTTCGTAGCAGCCTCAACAGTATCGACTGGTGGCAAGTGCTCCTGCAGTTGAGCTGTTTGTGCAGAAAGACTAACCAGATGATCATCTCTTAGCAATAACCTCAGAACAGCAGCAAAATGTACGCCACCGTCTAACAAAAATCCACCTTGATGAGTAGGTACCTTTCGCCAGTCAGTCTCATAGTATTTTCCACCTGAATTGACCAGAAATTGTTGTCGTGCTCGAAAGGTCAAAGCACGTCCCAACTTCGATCGTTCTTCGCCAGCTTTGATTCTAGCTGCCCAAAAGCGTGCATTCTCAGCTACTCCCCATGTCGTTCCTCTTGGCAATATCTCCTTCTCATACCAGTCGATCAGCTCAACTGCTTCTCTCACATTCTCAGCTACTGGCTTCTCACTAAGTACGTGCTTGCCCGCAACTAGTGCCTTTCTGATATATTCTGGTTGGTTCTTGATAGGTAGAGCAATGATGACGGCAGTCACATCCTCTCGTGCTAATAGACTATCAAGTCCTTTGCCTTCACCCGAATCATCGGAGTAGAGGTCGACTTTGCTGGAGTCTGTTTCCAGGGACTTGGCAGACTTCAACGACCTCGAATATATTGCCTTCAAAGTCAGGTCTTTTGACTTTTCTACGGCTGGTAAATGCTCTTCTCGTGCAAAGATGCCACCACCGAGGATAGCTACTCCAATCGTCATGTTGTCGTTGATCTAGAGGAATTCAGGCACAGAACAATTTAAAATGAAGTATTTCTCACAGTTGTTGCTGGATATCACGTCACAGGTCTAGGTTCGCTTACCTGCCGCATTGGGTCGGCTCTGCTTCAGATTTAGGCAAAAATCGAAGGAAGAATTTCGGAGCACTTTTGTCGGCAGCTGCGAAGTTGCTTCAAGTTGGTATACTAGAATCACCGTTACCTTGCCTCGTTGTCGTCGCACTAGCAGACGCGTTCGAAAGCCAAGACTGCTTTGATGTCTGAAGTAGTTTCAGGAGCAAGATACCATCGTGGGCATCGTCGGAGTATTCATGATCTGGGCCCTTGGGCGTTCGCTCGCCAATATTCATTCAATCAGGCATGCCGCATGTTTGTTCATGGTTGGCCGTCAACTATCTGTTCAACGATAAGAAGAGATCTTGCAAGCACGAAATGATGATTTCCTAGGCCGAATTTCCAGTAGAGCACACGATTGTTTTTTCAGGCTTACAAAACTCAGGAGTAGGCTCGAGGCATGAGCTAAAGCATGCGTTTTAGGCGTTGCAAGCTTCCAATAACCACAACAATCACCTCATGGCTTCTTCCTCCTTCAGTATTTATCGTCAATCTTTATGCGTCTATACACCTTCAAGTTCTCACGGCAATCACGTCCGGCATACAGACACATGACAGTAAACACTAACACGGCCCTTGTTTGACAATTGGCGCGATCAGAAGTTCGAAAAGTCAGGCCACGCTGAGTCTTTCTTTCAGCATCATTCGTCCAGGCTTCACACTTCTGCCCAGATTCAGTCGAGCAGACTCGATGATGAATGTTCTCTCTCACAGGAGGAACGACACACTCTACAATCTGGATTGCCACCTATGATGACTGTACCTCAAGACATATGCTTGTTGGACCTGTGAGAGCTCGATTTGTAGCATCTCATTTTGGTGCTGCTTCGCTTATTCCAAAAGAGCACCACTCGCTAAAGTCGCTCACATGACTGAGATTTAGGCACGCTTATTGGCGCTTTACAAAGATACGAGCACATGCTAGGTTTCTCGTGGCCCAGAGCTGAATGGCTTATGCAGCCACGAATGCATCTGGCACTATTGACCACTAATATTCGTCCATTCATCTGTGCTAATGTGAACAAGGGTTCGAGCTGAAGGCAGCCTTACGATACTTGTCAGCATGAATCACGCCGATGCGCAGTGTAAGACTAGCTCTTATTATGTGCTTCGGTAAGCAGTCCATGAGCTCTGATTCTGTATTTCTTTCAATGCAAGTGCTTTTCCGACGAGCAAGCTTTCGCAGCTCAAGATATCTCTCGTTCATACAGATACGAACCATGAAGTCCGTCGACCCAGAACCCAAACGCCTAATAGTATGCTGCGACGGTACCTGGCAGTCTTCGGTCACGGGAGACCACAATATACCATCAAATGTGACGCGATTGGCCAGAACGCTGTCACAAGCAGGCCAAGATGCTAACGGTAAAAAATGGCAGCAGATGGTGTACTACGATAGTGGTGTCGGTACTGGCAGCATTTTAGCGATGGAGAAAGCTCGACAAGGCGCATCTGGCGATGGTCTTGTGATCAACGTGCTCGAGGCCTACAACTGGCTCGTTAACAACTACAGCCCGCACGATCAGATTTATTGCTTTGGCTTTTCTAGAGGTGCATTCACTGCTAAATGTATTGCCGGACTGATTACGGACATTGGTATCTTCAGGCCAGAACGGATGCAGACATTTCCAGCATTGTGGGCGGCATATCAAACAAATACTGCTAAGCATGATTTCCGGAAAAGTAAAGAGTATTTCCAATTTCTCAAAGGTGTCACTCCATTAGTGCCAGAATCTGAGGTGAATGAGCCTTATCACCGAAAGCCATACGAAATACCACATGACGACGCCACCTCGAAAGGTCTTACATATGGAGAAGAGTCTCACGTCGTGCAAGTCGTCGGCTGTTTTGACACAGTGGGCAGTCTGGGCATGGCAGACACAAGGCTTTGGAGTAATGCTTGGAGTAGGAGAAGATTTGAGTATTTGAACGTCAAGCTAAGTCCTTGTAGGCAGATCTTGCTAGTTTGCTAGGTCTTCAGCTAATCGAGTTAGATGTGCGGCATGCATTCCATGCGCTTGCGCTGGACGAGCACCGCGAGCCATTCTTGCCAACACTGTGGTATATCCCCAATGAGGAGACTTTCAAGGACGAGGAGAATGCGATTGAGCACGACGCGGATGACTGGCCTGAGCTTAAGCAGCATAGAGCGGAGATCGATAGACTGTTAGCTAAACAGCGTAAGGATTACCCACCAGATCTCTACCAAGTATGGTTTCCAGGCGTGCACATCAACATAGGTGGCGGAAGCGATAAGGATGACAGCTACGACGGCGAAGGTAAGAAATGTTTCCAGTGGTGCCACAGATTTGATTGACTCTTAGCCTTACAGGTCTGGCGAATATCACATTTTCCTGGATGATACAGATGCTTGGTCCGCACCTGGCCTTTGACAACTGGACCTACAACGATATTTGTGAATACAATGCCACTATCATGAACGAAATCTGGGAGTACGGCGGAATGAAAAAGCCTAGTCATATAGAGCGAGCTATTGAATGGGGAATGAAACAATATCGTCTATCTCCCACAATCAAAATCCTTCAAGAGGGTCTTCGAAAGATTGGATGGTCGAAAGAAGTGAAACTGGTACCTGCTCGAAACATTATCAACCCGAAGCCGGGAACGACCCAGGGTCCAGATGGAAAACCCTTTAGATGGTGTGGACCGCCTTTCAAAGATTCCTACTCCGCAATGTATAGAGCTATAAGCTGGAAGGTCGATCGCACGCCAGGTGAATGTCCGGACAGGTCGACAGAAGCGAGAACTCCTCTGAAACACCTTGGTCGAACGAATGAGTACATTCATCCTTCTGTACATTGGCGGGTCCTCAGCTACAGAGATGCTGAACACCATAAGAGGTATGAGCCACCTGCTCTGGCAGACTTTACACGGAAACAGGATCTCAAAGGTGCTTGGGGTTATGAGAACAGTAAAGGGAGCTGGATCCCGGAGTGGGTGGTCAAACCGAGACCGAGTGACGATTGTGGATGGGAGCACGATTGGGATCATGCCGAGTGGACACTTACAGACAACCTTCACGATAGTGATGAGGTTCAAAAGTTCTTGAAACGGATCTATGACGACAAGATCAAGTCAGGCGAGTTAGCTTTGCTGGAGGACGAAGGTAAACAGCGAAACAAGACCGGCGTGCCACCAACTAATTAGTTCTTGTATATGTTTTACATAATTGGCTATTTCGTCTCAACTACTCAAATAGATGTGTAGATTTAACCCGAACGAGAATTTCGCTCGCATATGAGTGTCAGTTTGGCCTGGAACATGCGGCTGTTCGTGAGATTGGTCTGAATTTGATGATAACCGACCATCACAATCGTGGCCTTCCAGCAACAGGAGGATCAGGAGATCGACTTGGGCTGCGACATCTTCGTCTTCCACCAATCGAGCTTCGTGGTGCCGTGAGAAAGGAGCCGTCTACATGTACCCGCTCATCCTCGTAGCATCTGGGAAAATCTCGATCATAGCTTGACCATCTTGACGTCTTGGTCTTATCAAATGGGGAGCTACCTCGAATCTTGATCCTTGGTCCAAGATCAGGAGGAGATGGCATAGGTGGCGAAACATATCTCTCAGGCTTGATCACGTTTTCTTCCTTCATGTGGGGTTTGTTGCAGTACTCTTCGCAATCGTGTGTCGCATGAGCATTACCCTGATTGTACTCATACACGTCTGACTGGTACGGCTGTTGTAATGGTGTTTGTGGCGGACTTGCGACCCCAAGCTCTGGTATAGGGAATTCGCTAAGACTGGAGCGCAGACTATTGTTGTTAAGTGATGTGTTTCTGCTAGAGCTTGATGTAGGTAGAGATGGAACACGAAACCCACCACTGCGTGTTCGTCCGAGTTCGACCGGCGGAAGAGAAGACTTCTTACGACCTCGCGGCGCAGCTGGAGTAGATGGTGAAGGATTGCGTAATTCTAGAGGTGTCACTGGACCCGGTGTAGTCTTCCGTGGAGGGCTTGAGCCTTTCCCAAGCGAGGAGGAACGAAGACTGTATCGTTTGTCGGATGCAGATTTATACTGAGATTCCATCACGTTCGCTGGTGTAAGATGAGGTGATGGAGATCGAGTTCTGCCCCAAGGTGTCTGCCTTTCGGGTGGCGCCAGACTGAAATTTTGCATCAATCTGGTATGAGAGCGGCCAGGGGAGATACCTGAATGATCTGACATTCCTGGTTGGTCGGAAGCAACAGGGGTAGGAGCATATATCGTGCAGACAGTAGGATCTGTCGACGCAGATCCTGAGTCCGGAGCTCGTGATCTGGGACTTGAAGATCCAACCTCGGACAATTGAATCGAGATCGAGTCTGATACTCGTGCTCTGGGTTGGGCGAATTCTTGAATCTCTGCTTGCGTTTGAGACGAAGGACGCGTGTAAGACATGCCTCTGATGAAAGGCGGAAGGACACGAACGCGTCCTTGTCGGTCCTGTTTGTAACCCTCAAGACCTTGACTTTCGCCGTTGTGACTGTCAACGGGCGAGACTACTGTGCCGTCAGCGTTCGACATTCGCCCAGACCAGCTAATGTCCCAGCATGTGAACAGGGTCATGATCTTGATCCATGAGTGGTAGTAGGCAAAGGCAAGATAAAAGAAGAACAGATACCAGTCCCGAGGGTTCCTGCACAGGTATTCGAATTGCTTTGTAACCTTAGATAAGAGGATCAGGGCAATCAGGTGGTAGAGATGGAAGTTTTCGAAGGACGAACGCCACCATGCGTATATGATCATGGAATCCCAAAGTGCTGCAAAGTTGGTCAGCCAGTTCGAGTACACAGTGAGTGCTGTCCATGGATGGCGAAGCCAGATTTTCGGATAGGTCAGCGAAGTAATGTTGCTTCGCCATTGAGTTCGTGCCCATCGCTTAAGTTGACCCTGCAATTTGCCCCATCCGTTGATACCAAGGGTCGTGTACATGAACATCTTGTCTTCCAAGTCGTTCTGGAACTTGATCCCGATTTTGTTATTGACAACGTACCGAGTGATGTAATTATCATCATCGGGATTCAAAGGACCTGCTTTAGCAAAATAGTAATGGAAGTACTCTTCCGTCAAGCCCTGCCGGAAATCTTCTTTCAATACAATTGGTGCACGTATTGCCATGGTCCTTGCAGAGATTACAAAAACCCCACCGTCCACTGCATTCGAGGTTGAACATTCCCAATTGTGTCTCTCAAGATAGACACACGCAATATAATTGATAAGAGAGTTCTTTGACCACCTAGATCCCTGCTTGGCTCCAGTGACTGGATCGGTGATTTCAAAAGTTCTTGCAACGTGCTTCTTCGTACCGACAAGGCCTATATTAGGGTTTTCGAATGGAGCTAATAAGTGAGCCAAGAAGTTATCACCTTCCCACCAGATATGGTCATCAACAAACACGACAATAGTGTCCTTGTTTGCGACTTCGTTAGCAGCTAAACGATCAAGCACGCGACGCATTTGCTTCCGCTTGTTTCCTGATTCTGTATGATCTACCTGAATGTGTGTGACACAAGCCAAACCTAGAGTCGCTTTGACACCCTGAACGGTTTTAAGTGCTGGCTCAACAAGTTGTTCACCACCACAGACTACAGTCAGCCACCGAGGTTGGTGCTTCAGAATGCTCTTCAAACATGTTCTGAAAGCAACATTCTTCGGATCGATCGTTGGTAGGACGACATGTACATTCCTTGCAGTGAAAGTAGGTTTCTTGGGGATGGGTGTTGGCGCGTATAGGCAGTAGCGTGCAAAGCAATTACCGAAGAATCTGCCGTACCGGAGGAATAGGAGGGTGCAAAACCATGTGTTCCGACCTTGCGACAATTGTGCTAAGAACGTATTGCCTGCAGCAATTGAGCTTGTACAGAACTGCCATACTTCGGGCAAGAGCCAGGCGAGTGGTGATAAGGGATTAGCAGTGAGAAGAACCAGTATGGTTGCCACGGGTACAAATGCCGCGATTCGGATGAAGTCCATACCACTTGTTCCCGGTTCGCTCGTCTTGTTAAGGGCTGTTTTGGAAGCAGTATTGAATCTCTCCCCATGTCGAAAGTCATGGTGATATGGTAATGCATGGTCGGCCGTGCGCGCCTTTGAACAAGGTACTGCCGGATTAGGAACATTCATTGTCCGTCTATTCAGCGCTGAAATAGAACAACTTGTAACAATGCAAATCCAGATTTTCGTTGGGGCGAGAGGCTTAATACATCCGATGCTTCATGCGTAAGACTCACCCATGCTGTGCTCGGTGACAAGGTTGTGTGGCAAGCGAACTTTGTTTGTTAGCAGGCCTACGTTGTGTATCATCGAGATATGCATAAGTGATCATGGGGTTACCAAAGCACGTATCGTTGCTGCAGCTCTCAGTCGCGGGATCAACGGTGTGCAACTCACTTGTTGTCGCCTATTCTCTGTGGTAACATCGTGAAATTCTGTTCTTATTACCAACACACCTTCACTATTGAAGAGGAACGCAAATATATTGATGCCACTTTAGCTTGATGCAAACATACCACATTCTCCAAAGGACTGGTCCATTCCTGACGGAAAGGTAGGAGTGAAGTGAAGAGGTATCATATGACACAGATCGTAGTCATGTTCCAGGCCAGTTAATAAAACTTTGCTTGGGTTTTCGCCGACGTTGGCCATAATCACCATGGAACAAAGCACTCATATTCTGATCTGTCCTGACTCAAATTATGAGGCAGCTCTTCACCCGAAGGCGGACTCAGAACGGGAAAGGCCTTGTGAATAATGTGCTTCGAGGGAACGTGTCTATGTCAGGCCAACGCATAGCCATCGGTGACGAGATAACGCGTTGAGCGCTCAACAATGATTGCATCAGGAAGTATTGCAGACATTCTTTGTGAAGGCGCTGTACGTCTGTCTTGAGTGGTCATGTATAAGAGGGAAGGAGCTTAGGGAATAGAGAAAAGGCAAGTGTTATCAAGGCAAGGAAAGTTTTTGACGCGCTTGCTCGAACGGTCAAAGCCAAGCAGCAAATCATGACTTCGATCATCCACGTCTTAAGAAATCCTCGATCGGAACGTTCATAGCGTTTTCTGGCACAAACTTATATACTTGCACTGTAAGAGCATTTTACAATCAGTTATTTAAAGACATCTGCCACGATCTGGGTGCCACATACAGAGCTTGCGCCACGTCAACACTGTTTGCCAAGCATCCTCCTTGCATACAGGTAGCTCCGTCATTATGAATGACAGATATTGGTCTTCGGATCGATCATCCCACTCTCAACCACAAGACCAACAAACGCGATCGCCAAGTTCGACCAAACCAAGGGTGCCTTCAATTTCACCACAAACGAGCGGCGCGGATTTTGGTACCACGCAGCCATTCTCATATTCTCATAGAGGCTCCTACGACGCGTCGCCGTACTTTTCTCCACAAAGCACATCATACTTTGGCAACCAAGCACAACAACCAACGCCTTATTCTACGCTCACATCACAGTCTTCGTACTCTCCTGGCCAGCAGTACTACAACGAACCGTCGTCGTACTCACAAGACAATATGGCTAGACTCAGAAATCGACCACAAGTCAACTACAGCGAGGATGTGTATCAAGCTAATGAATTCACCGAACGTGTCGCCACTCAGCCTCGTGTGCCACCCCCACCACAGCCCGTAATGTCGGTGCAGCTTCCAGCTCAACAACCAATTTTTCAAGCACCTCCACCGGCCCAGTCTATACCACAAATAGCTCCACGTCCACAAATCAGTGTACATACCAAGTTTCCCGTTGCTAGAATCAAACGCATCATGCAGCTAGACGAAGATATTGGGAAAGTCGCACAAGCTGCACCTACTGCTGTAGCTAAAGCATTGGAGCTATTCATGGTCGACCTGGTAGCAAAAGGTGCTGCCAATGCCAAGGAACAGAACTCTAAACGGGTTACAGCTACGCATCTGAAGAGTGCTTTATTGGCAGATCCTCAGTATGACTTTCTGAATGAGATATGCGAAAACGTGCCCGACGAGAACGTCAAAAAGAGTCGTGGCAAGTCGGAAGCTAAGAGTGAAAGTGATGATGAAGACATTGCAGCTGCGGCACCGAAAAAGAAACGAGGCGGCAAGAGGAAGAAAGCAGGTGACGAGAGTGACTAGGAATCCGAACCACGTCCAGTCAAAGTCGCGAAAGTTCCTGATGAACAAGCTGAAGCGGCATTTATATCTCCTGCTAAGTCTCAATCGTCAATTAGAGCAATATCATAGGATGAGGCTTCTAAGTTACCTATCTCGGGAGATCTGAGACCTCATTCAGCAAAGTCACAAAGCACGCTTGCAAAGTCACGCAAGATTGGCTCGGACAAATGGGAATGTCCTGTCTGTTATAACACATACACCAGAAAACTAACCTGTGATCTGCACATTCAGAAGCACAACGACAAAATCCCATGCTTCAATTGTCAAGCACGTGGCTGCAACGCTGTCTACACTGACCCAAGCAACCTGAGGAAACACATATATGTGAAGCATAATACTAGAACACCTTTCGTCTATTGCCGTCACCGGTGTGGCCATAGCACAAAGCGGAAAGACAATCTAAAATTGCACGAAGCTAAATGCAAGCATGCTCCAATCGACGACTGGTCCAATGGCCACCAGGATATTTCAGAGACAGCTGCGGCAAATTTGCTACTCGCCTTAGCACAATGTGTTCAAAGCCCAAGCACTTGGACGGTAGGTTCTCCTCAAGCTTCTGATGATAACACCATTAGTATGAACTCGGACGAAACCAGAGCTTTCGATATCGACAGATACAATATTGATACAATGGAAATGGATGCATAGGGTGTAAACACATTCGACACAGGTTATTGCCAGACAACCACATTCGCCCCTGCTATATGGGAAGATTTTCGCTCTGACCTGGCCAGCAAGCATAGCGCGTCTGGACTGGACATGGACCTCTTCAATGGGACATGGGATAGCACACTCGATTATGACTCAGCAAAACTCAAGAATAACTGCTGCATTGACCCGAGATTGCTGAGCCTAGATTGCATTTAGCAGACAGAAGGCTAGAGATGTCAGAGCATCATAGGATCGATCATTCACTCT
Organism: Pasadenomyces melaninifex; assembly: GCA_022813495.1. Classification (NCBI taxonomy): domain Eukaryota; kingdom Fungi; phylum Ascomycota; class Dothideomycetes; genus Pasadenomyces; species Pasadenomyces melaninifex. Next base: position 30,013 of record JAKLMI010000093.1, read on the forward strand.
AGGTCATACAAGACATCCCAAAATTCGTGCTCTTCACCTGAGTTCCATCCTCTTCCTTTTGTAAGAGCCTGTTCCAGTAGGTTCAGGAGGGAAATGCCCTGTCCGACCACCCATCATTGGATGATAGACCTTGATACCGTTGATAGCCCAGTAGACATCCTCGAACGCTTCGGGGTGCTCGTTGACATACTGCTCGCAGGTTGGCGCAAGAGCTTTACACGTCGAACTGCTGTTCCATACATTACCCGCCCAATCACCACAGAAAGCGGTATTAATTACGATTTGCATGTCTCTAAAATGCGTCTTCATGACATCCTGGGCGTTCGTAGGCGAATCGAACCTTGCATTCGGCAAACCCCAGGTGCTATTTGCATATGGAACCCCAGGAGGAGGTGCGTTGGTCATATTGGGATGCATATTGGTAGTTGACACTGCATCTGCTCGTGGCGGAGGGTTAGGTATTCCAGCCGTGATATCAGCTGGAATCTTTCCACGCTCGAAGAACCATATCCGGACGCCGAAGGGATCAATCAGTGTAGCAAAGACACCACCATTATTGTCGTTGAAGGCGTCGCCGTAGCTTTTCATACCTGGCGCATCTGCGGTTGAGCAGCCCGCGTTGCGATCTTGACCCTGTGCGTTCGTGTCGCAGTTTCCTGTCTTTAGACGACCTGTCATGGAAGTACCTGAATAGTTCGCTGTGATCACGCCTGGCTTTGTGTGAAGCGTGTAGTGGTTAATAGCATAATCATTGACGCCTTCGAGAATATCTATCTCGCCAGCCTCGGGCCATGTAGCGCCGCTTCCGAGCATCCAGTATGCTGGCCATGTGCCGCAGACGGGTGCTGGCATATGCAATATGTCTGCTATGACAAGTGACTGATTGAATTTCTGGACACTGTAGGCGCGAACGGATTTTCTACCAGCTGTAGGTGACTTCGTTTTGTAATCGACACCGAGAAATACTGGGCCTGTTGCATTGGCTGTCGCATTTGTATCAAGGACTTTGAGAAAGCCGGCTAGACCAGTTGAGTTTGCGGTTGCGAGGTCGACATATTCGACGTGGCCATTTGTCGGATCTTTGTCATGGTAGAATTGAAAATTGTTAATGAAGTTAGCACCCGAGTAGTCGTAGGCTAGTTGGTAGGGGCTTGCTGGTGGTGGTGATGTTTGAAATGGTATGAATGCAAAGGTTGTTGTGGTAACATAGCTAAGCGCCGGAAACGAGAACCAGCTCGACTTCATTTTGCTGCTGTAGATGTGGGTCAGTCAAAATGTCGTGATATATCAGTACGCATTTTACTCGAGTCAGCTGAGGATGTCATTGCGTATTTATGGAAACTGAAAACGGCGACAAGCCACAGAGCAATTGTCCTTTGTGTCTCAACGCATGGTGAAACATTGTCAGTTCAAACCTTTGTTCGTCGTGCTCGACGACAGGCACTTTTGGGGACAAGGAAGCGACCAATCTGTTGCAGATGACACTCAGTGCAATGTCAGCATCAACCTAGCATCTCATATTGGTACGATATACACAATTGACAATGTCCTAGTTGATGAAGTTGACACAGAAAGCGTGCAATATCAAGCTCCCAAGTACGTAGTCTGCAAACGCTCTTTCTGAACTGATCTTTGCGATGGGCTTGCCATCTTCATCCCTCTCTTCGAAACTTTCGTCGTTGAATTTCGTTGCAGCTTTCTTGGCAGCTGAAGAAGCAGTAGATGGTGGTCGCTCAGCTGTCTGCATTCGTAACGAGGCTGTAAGAACAAACTGTCCTACACAAGCGCCAAAACCCGACAGGAATGCGTTGAATGGCTACGACTGTCAGTAAATGCCAAAGGCACGAAACTCGGGAGCTGGGACATACATAGTTGCCAACTAACAAGCAGTAGAAGAATTGAACTGCTCCAACGAGAACGAGGAATAGCATGAACACATCCAACAGCATAGTCCTCTTGGGAGTGTCATCGAGGTACTTGTTCCACACGTGAAGTGCTACTTCGTGCCATTGTGCTTGTTTGGATAAATTCGAGGCTGATGCACTTCTTGTATGTGCAACTGCTGGCGAAGACGTGGTGGTTGTTGTGCTCGCTTTGGGCGTGGTTGGCACTGCGGCTTTCTTCGGAGGCATGTTGCTACACGATCTCACAGAGTTTCCCGGCGTGATCAGTCGAGCTTGGTAATTATCGTGAGACTGGGATGAATAGCACTGTTTGAACACATATGCTACGGTAAGTGCCGGGTCCTCATCAAGCAGAGGTCTGCCTCAGGCGACCAAGCCAGCAAATCCAGCCAAGCCAGCCTGGGCTTGCTGGCTTGCTGACAGCAAAAGATCGTAAGGACTTCGTTCTGATTTACGAATGTACGATGCTCTATAGAAGGGACACCCACGGCAAGCTGGGACTCGAGAGCGCTTCTAGCTGCTGGATCCTTGATCACCTTATTGATTAGAGCATACAGAATCGTGAACGACTAATTCATACATGGGTCTTGTGTCTTGAGCAGCTAAGCACCGTAACTTGTGTTCACGCCAGTCAAGCTTTCCTGTTCTGCACGTAATACCTCGGGAAAGATATTGATCGAAGAATAACAACACCGGGATTACATAGATGCACGATGGCCAAGTCAAGACATATGTCATACAACTTTGTATTCCCTTCATATCAACGAGAGTTACACACATGTATTGCAAGCGACCTGATTATCACAATTCATTCGACCTATGCTGAGATACCTCAAATGCAACAAGATACCAATTTCTCTGTAGAGGAGCAATAGGTAATGACGAGAGGACCTCTGCTTCTGAGCTCCAGCCCCCTAGCTCGACACAGGAGATCGATGTGACTCATGACCAGTCTTCGCAGGCAGTCGCTGGAACACATTGAGGCATTGAATCGAGCGCTGTCGAGCTTGCTGGCGACGCTTGTCTGTTTGTCCATATGGAGAGTTCACATTGCTAATCGTGCAGCTCAAATCGAGAGTATGACTTCACATGCTAGTGCTATTGTGATCGGCACAGACGAGGACGTCAATAGCATGAAGCTCAATTCTCCGACTAGTTCTGCAAACTCAGCAGGGCAGAATTCTGGACTTGGCGATAAGGTTCATCGATGCCGGTAGGTCAGAGCCACTGTGTGCTTATTGACTGAACTGCCTCTATTGAAGGACCTGTAATTGATGCCGGAGTTCCTTCACTACAGTATACCTAGATCCGCTGTAGATGCAGCTAACATTGATTCCTCGAACTGACCCACGGCTGTCGCCAGAAATTTGCGAGCTTAACCGGTTATGCAAGCTTTGCCTCATAAGCCATGCAATGTTCGTGTCGAATAGCGTAGACCTTCTGGCTCACCATCTTCTGTAATGTACAATTCTCCTAAAAAGACGAATAGCGTGAATTTAAACATTAGATATGCCATGTTGATGGAAGATAGCTGAATCTGTGTATCCACAACAAGATCGACCAGATCGTGGAGATACCGCTCAAGCGACGGTCGTGTCAATTTTTCCACGATGTGCACGGGCATCGCTGCAAAGTAATCAAAAGCAGCGTCACTGATGCCACGAGCGAGTCTGTTAAGGATGCGCATAATCGGCTTCATACTGCTTGTCAGTCGCATGTTTAGTAAAGAGGGAAGAGAATAGAAAGAGCCTGATCCAACAATATAAAGGACAGTTGCGCGAACCTGCTTGAATGTGCTCATCTTTGGTTCCTTTCGCACACTCTGGCATCTCACAATTTCTGATTTGTGCCTTAGCCCGATCCCGGTCTCTAGTGCTACTTTTGACGTCGAGGCTGCATCGTTTGTTTTGGAAAAGGTTGATTTGTGATGCGTATCGATTGTGACTATCCTGCGACTCCCTAGAGTGACCGAGACGATAAGTTGTCCAAGCACTTCTAATTCTTCCTTGCTTTCTTTCGTGATCTAGCTGCTTTCCCGAGTACGCAAATAGTATTGCAATAGTTCCAATCATGAGCGACTTTTCTACCACAATATTGCTTCGTTGCCGCAAGACTTCTTTGGAAAGCCATAAGCCTATGCTGGCGTCGAATTTGCTCCCTGTCACTCTCGGCACTATATACAGCCAATTTCAGCGACTGATACCGCAATGCATTTGCCACGTCTGACGGTCTTTCTGTCTTCGAAATCCAGCGAACCTCTATCAGGTTTCCGTTGACACGGCCTAGCGGAAGTAGCGGAAGTCTTGGACGCAGATGAGGAAGACTAGTAGGGCTTCGAAGTTGCTCTTCCGTAGTAAGATGCAGAGGACTGCTCGTAGCAACGACTGAACAGCTTGTTCACGCGCCGTCTTATACACATCCGAACTCCTGTGTATTGAGGTAACAACTGCCAATGTTAAGAAGTGCCAGAAGGTTGCGTATGCTGAATTTCGGGTCTTCAGGATAAAAGCAAGCGCCATAGTAGTTTGCGCTGCCATGCACGCGATATTTTGGTTTGATTCGTCGGACAGGGAATGAGTCATAGTGAAACAACTGTAACAGTGTGATATTGGTGTTACAGCAATAGACAAGCGATAGTCAATTCCGAAAATCGAATGTGGCATGTGAGGGAGGCAGTTTCCCAAGGATTTCGATTTCCACCTGCACCTGAAACTGCAATTATGGCTCCACCATCGTCAAGTAACGGCGCCCGGGCGCGACTTAGAAGTGACAACACTTGAGTTATTCATATATTAATACCCCAAATAATTAGTACCAAATCGCCTCAGATATTCAGATAGATGTTTCATTGTCCCAAGTGGCGGGACGGTGGTCGAGAGCCCTGACACTCTAAAGGTGCAGCACGCCAGACATCTGACTAGCGTCGACCTGCGCACAGAAACGCAATTCTTCGGAATTAGACGCCTGCCGTGGTGAGAAAGCCCAACTCCCCGTCACGATCATGAGCGGAACTCTCGTACGGGTTTGCAGTGTAATACAAACCAGCTTCTTCGGAAGTGAGTTACTCCTCCTGGTGTAAGTCGCTAGCGGCGCAACCGGGAAAGCTTTTTGTTGTTTCACAGGCCATTCGGTGACTTAGCGCGCTTTGAGCGGCATCTGTAAATACATAGAGTTCGAGTCCCGACCAGTTTTGTAGTTTTGTACTTTAAATGTTTGAGTATCCAGAAAGGCATAGATCGATTGGTCTTGCTTCTCATTTATTTCGTATACGGTCGCGACAATCGAGCTTACTTACTGTACTCATAAGTTCTGTTCTATTCAATCATCGCCGTCCTCAGCTTTCTGCTCTTTCGTCTTTGGCTTCTGCACCGTCATCATTGCCTGGGCACCAACAGCACCTTCCATAGGTTTGATCTCTTTAGCACCAATTTCAGCTATGGTGTCCTTAATCTTCTTGTGCAAAGCTTGTGCCTCTTCTGGCGTCGCTTTCCTCTGCCGCTTTCTAGATGCAAGCAAAATTTCGACCTTTTTCCCTTTCTCAATGAAGTCAGACAATTGCTTCATCTTGATTTCCAGGTCATGGCCACCAATAGCCCAATTTAACTCAACCTGCTTCGGCTTACTTGCACGAGCATTCTTCTTGGTCTCCGCTGCTCGTTCCTCCTTCTTGCGTAATTCTCCTGCTAAAGCCTCCTTAGAACATATCTCAACGATGGCTGGTTTAGTTCCGTCACTTTTACCGATTTGTCGTAGTACCTCATGCTGGCGATTCACTTCTCGAAGCGCTTCTCGCAGAGCTATTGGCTCGCTCAGCGACGTGCGTCCAGTATCCGAGTTGAGCTGTTTCAACTGTACGAACCGACTCGTGATAGCATCGTCCACCACATATTCTTTCTTTATCAAATTGTCTAGGCGTACATTTGTGCTAGACTGCGGCTGCGTTCTTCTGATCGGCGCAAACGTTTGCGTATCTTGACGTTCATCTCGCTGTCGAGCCCCTAAGGTATATGCTCGTCTTTGCAAGACCTTACAGCCTCTTTCTGCGTCCCGAATTCTGGTTGCTTTATTTTTCGTGAGGACGGATGAATCCATGCCAAGACCATCATACCGCAGACCTCTTGCTAGACATCGTAGAGCCGCGACAGACGGTATCAGCTGCGCCATGTTTTGTCCTTTGACATCGAACTGAGCAAGAACCAAGGTCCAACTGAAGCGCTACTGCCGAAGATACTACAATGCCCGATTATGGTAAGCTTTCATTGGTCGGGTCTAAGGTGGAGTGTCGGCAGATACTCGGGCCCTGCCGCAGTTTGTGTTCGGGGGACTAATTGTTGTTGGAGCCAAATGTAGAACAGCCACCATGGCAATATTCGGTGCCTCGTCACCTCGTCGTCGCTCTGTTGGCTCAACACAACGACAAATGGGTCGCGATAAGCCGTGGGACCCATTCTCCGATTCCAGGGAGGACGCCAGCGTGTCGCAAAGGGTAAAGTCAGTCATTATGCCTGGTTCCGGACGACAACGATTCCTCCGGCCCTTAGGGGCTATGATCGCGGTCGTGCTGTTATATTGGATGTTCTTCTCTGCCAGTACGGGCACTGTTGGCAGCATTGGGAGCACGTCCGGCAACGTTTACTCGACATCAACCTCGCCGACGACGAAATGCACGAAGCCCTACGATTCAACCAAACCACTTGTACAATATGCTATCATGATAGATGCTGGGAGCACTGGCTCGCGCATACATGTATATAAATTCAACAACTGCGGCCCGACGCCAGAATTAGAGCACGAGGAGTTCAAGATGACAGAGAAACGAGAAGGGGGGTCGGGCTTGAGTTCATACAAAACAGACGCAGAAGGAGCAGCAATGAGTCTGGATCCGCTACTGAAAGTGGCTATGGATACAATACCTGATGATTACAAGTCATGCTCACCTATGGCCGTCAAAGCCACTGCAGGTCTGCGACTACTGGGAGATGAGATGAGCAAGAAGATCCTACAAGCAGTTCGAGAACATATTGAGACAAAGTACCCATTCCCATTAGTATCAGACGAAAAGGGCGGTGTTGAGATAATGCCTGGCGAGATGGAAGGTGTATATGCATGGATTACCACAAATTACTTGCTGGGCAAGATTGGGGGACCGGATAAATCACCTACAGCTGCGATCTTCGACCTTGGTGGTGGCAGCACACAGATTGTCTTTGAGCCAACCTTTCCGGAAGCGCCAGCCGGTGGAATGCCAGTACATATGGAAGAGGGTGACCACAAGTACATGCTGGATTTTGGTGGTCGCAAGTTCGAGCTCTATCAGCATTCGCATCTAGGCTACGGTCTGATGTCGGCACGAAAAGCTCTACATACTCTCATCCTGGACAAGCAAGTGGAGGCGAACCCCGATACACTCGCTTGGCTTGAAGATCCAATCGCAAACCCGTGTATTGCTCCAGGCACGAAGAGACGTGTGAACGTCACCTTCGAAACGGGACATCCCCTCAAGGGCGACCAGTCTGTCCTGATGTATGGACCTAGCGACTCTCTCCCAGCACAATGTAGAAGTCTGACAGAAGAACTTTTGCACAAGGAAGCTAAGTGCAACCTTGCTCCATGTTCATTTAACGGCATCCACCAACCAAGTCTCGCAAAGACATTCGCAAAGGAAGACCTATACGTCTTTTCATATTTCTACGACCGGACAAAAGACCTCGGTATGCCTGACTCTTTCACAATCAGAGAGCTGCACGACTTGACGCACAAAGTGTGCTCTGGCCACGAGACCTGGAAAACGGTCTTTGCAGGTGCGAATACGCCGGAAGGTAAAAAGGTTCTGGATGAACTGGCAGACAGGCCAGAGTGGTGTCTTGACTTGAACTTCATTTTGGCTTTACTTCACACTGGATATGAGCTGCCTATTGATCGAGAAGTGAATATTGCCAAGAAGATAGGGGGAAATGAACTAGGGTGGTGCTTAGGTGCCAGCTTACCTCTGCTCGACCGTAATTCTGGTTGGCAGTGCAAGATTAGCCAGATTTCGTGATCGATAGATGGGTGACGAGGAGGACATCGATATAGTAATGATGAAGAGAAGGTCGGCATGGTTTATGAGCGTCGCATCTGCGTGGATCACAGCTTGGGAGGGTATCGCTAGACAAAAGTTCGATTCGAACGCAGCATGAAAATGGCGTCCGGTTGAGCTAGACAAGGTCTTGCTTTTGTAGAGGTAATGCATGGATGGCGTCTGTGATGGGCATCAACGACTGTTTTATAGCACTTGATTCAATGCTCATCAATGTTCAGTTTGTATGACTGAACCACTTCATCAGCTGACTTCCTCAATCTTCCTCTTCTTCGGCTTCCCACTTTGACCTCTTCGTCTCCTCTTGACAGATTTCAAGGTTTGCAGAGCTTCCTCCTCCGAACTACTTTCCTCCTGAGTCTTATTTACCTCTGACTTCGGCAGCTTTACCTCGTCGTCTCCATCTTCCTCCTTCTCGCTCAATACACCTAGCGCAAGATCAAGCTCAACGTACTGCTTGCCATCGTCGTCTTCTTCGTAACCCGAGTCTGAGTCAGTCCCATGCTCAATCACCTCGTTATTTTCACCGCCTGGCTGAGCTCTTTGTTCAGCCAATTGGGAGAAGAACGAGGTGAGACGATGATTTATATCAGTACTCGCTGTCTTCGGGAGAGCTTGACCTTTCCAGTCCACCAGTCTTCCGGACTCTTGATCCTCAAGCTCCGTCTCCCCTTCTGATTCTGAAGCGGATGTTTCTGCCGACGATGTATCCTCAACACCGTCTTCAAGCTTGATTTGGGTAATGACTGCTTTTGGTGGCGGACGCGCCACCTCGTTTGTTGCATCATCCAGCTCATAGTCATGCTCAGCTTTGACTGGAACCTCAGACTTTTCCTGCTTCGCCTCGATCATGATTACTTGCTGGATTGATTAGAGTCGAAACGACCAAAGTCTTCAAAACTTCAAACTCCACAGCTTTGGCATCCAAGCACCGGGAAACCAAGCTTTAGGCGAGCTGCAAGCCACCTGTGATGATGTCCACAAGCACTTTCGCTCCAGGCCTCTTTAGGCTTACCTCAATCTCCATCACGTTGAAACACGTTTCAAACCACTGACTTCGAGCATATAACCGCCCACCATATCCAATCGATTTCGATCGTTCTCTCAACCAGCATTGAGCTCATTCCTCTGTTCACGCTTTGGGTGATACACTGGACACTTCCCAGGAAAACTTGTAAGCTTGTGCCACGAAAATGGCAGAACGCGTGGACTGTCACTTTCTGGACCAAAGTTGTGGAGGGGGCTGTTTCAGAGTGAAGTGATTGGATCTACTTCGAGAATATACCCTGGTGTTCGAATCATGCGCGATGTGACTGGAGGCCACATTCTGACATTATGTGAACTCAAAAGGATACTTCGTGATCTACTTCTAGGTATACCAGAGCCCTCAACATGTCTGAATCATCCAAGCTCAATACTTCTACAGAGGCAGAAGATCTAAGTACTACTATCTCAACTATGGCTACAATGACCTCGTCAGCACCAACAGTCACAGTCTCACCATCTACTTCAGCTCGTCCTTCGGCCACTAGACAGCGGTCATCGTCGCTCCTTCACAAGAATGTACTGCATCGAATGCGACCTCTACCATTCCAGTACGTGTTTACATTCTGGCACACAAATCATAGCACACAGATTCCAAGTTGCCTGTCAGAGTCCGTACCTGATGTCGGGGCATTCTACAAGATACACAACAATTTCCCATTCACGTCTTTGCCGACGAAGGACAATGTTCATTTCTTTCGAACAGGTGTGAAGCCGTTGTGGGAGGACAAGGAGAATCTAAATGGTGGATGCTGGACGATAAAGGTCAGAAAGGAAGATGGTAGAAGTCTCAAGGTCTGGGAAGAAATCTGTTTACTAGTGCTTGGTGGTGAAGTGCAGAGTGTGGTCGCACGAGGTATGTCAACAAGCCATGTGGTTCAAGCAGCTAAGCTAGGAGTCGGGAATAAAAGTGCTAACTGTGACTAGAACGAGATCACATACTGGGCATAAGCTATTCACCACGGCTATACTACGCACACATATCAATATGGACGAAACGGGGTGATAATGCACGAAGTATTGAAGCGTTACAGAAGACCGTCTTGTCGAGGCTGAGTGCTGAACTCCAACCCACCAGCGAATTCGATTACTATTACAAGAAGCACTCCGAGCATGACGGCTGGGTGGAGGCAACGCAGCAGGTCAGGGAAGCGAAGCAGGATCAACACGAATCGGACACGAGTGATGCCGAGAGTAGACCACCACTTTCAGCGGAATCGAGTCAATTTTCAAGTTGAAAGGTTCCATGTAGCAGAACGACTTAGCAGCGGCACTGCAGCCTTTAGTCGTTGCAAGGATGCTTCAGTATCGAACGGAATCACGCAACTAGCGTCTGGATGAACGTCGATCATCCTTTTCCCTCGATCTGTCCCTACGACTGCTTTCTCGGTAGCGGTCGCTTCGATCTCTATCATCTCGATGGCTAGACCTATAGTCATCACGACTATCCCTATGGCTAGCAGGTTTGTACCGATCATCTTCGTGTCTGCGACTCGGCTCACGGTCTCGTTCTTTGTCACGACGATCATGATCTCTATCTCGGTCACGGTCTCTGTCTCGGTCGCGATCTCGATCCCGATCTCGTCCTCCGTCCCTATACTCAGAGCGTCGTTCGTCGCGTCTGTCATCTCGATCATCTCGTCTTCTCGGACTACGTGAGCGTCTTCTATCACGATCTTTATCCCTATCATCTCGACCCCGCTCTCGTTCACGATCACGATCGCGTTCCCGAGGTCGTTCTTTTTCAGGCTCTCGATACGAGTCTCTTCGGCGTTCACGGTCTTCAGTTGCCCTAATTGTATAGCTGTCGGATTTCCAGGAAGTCAACGTCTTACTGGAGCTTTCGTAGCGCTTCTCAACAGCACTCTTAGTACGATCGGCCTCTTTTGTGTGGTCCCTATCTGGTCTTTTGGGCTTGTCTCGATCTCGTTCTTCTAAACTGCGATGCGTACCACCACCAGGCACATATCGGTCGATGCCTAAAGGTGAAGCGGACCGTGGTCGTCTTATCCTATGCACAACAGGAGAAGGTGTCGTCTCTGCTTCACCTTCTTCGATATCGGGTCCGGGTTCGGCCATCGGTGTGTCGTGCGTGCGACTTTTGCGATCTCGAGATCTGCTGCGGCGATCCTCTCGGCGTGGACTATCTGTAGATCTTTCTCGCTTCCGAGACTTGCGATCGTCTTTGTCGAAATCGAAATCTTTTCGTGTTGATGATCTTCTCGCATGCTCTTTACCTTCATTCAGTAATGACTCAAGCGCAGCAGCTTCGAGGTCTTTCTCAGTGAGAGGCTCTTTCCTGGGATCAACGGAGTCACGTCTTGTATCACGCGAACCTTCGCGGCTGACCCGTTCTTTGCGACGTCTCTCACGCTCAAGTCGTTCCTTCTCATACTCAACTTCGCGCTGCCGTCTCTCTTCTTCGCGTTTTTGAGCACGTTCATCTCTGAGTTTGATACGTTCAATTTCTCTGCGCTCTTCCTCCTCCTTTCGTCTCTGCCTTTCGCTTCTTCTCGCCTCCTCTTCAGCCTCGAGCTTTTTTCGTTCCTCCTCAGCTCGCTTCGCAGCTTCTTCTCTTGCTTTCTTCTCCTCCATAGCACGAATCTTGGCCTTCAACGCAGCAGCATCTCGCGTTACTTTCTCTAATTTGTCCCTTCTGGCTTGTCTGTCATTCGCTCTAGCCTCCGTCTCGGCAGCGTACTGGTCATCAGTCTTGCTTCCTCGTTGCTCCTCCTCGAACGCTTTCTCCTCACCGATATCCGTTGTGCGTAGAACCCTTAGAGCCTTCAACACGTCTGGCAGATGCGGCTCAAGCTGTGCATCGATCCGCGCAGACTCTTTTGAATACACTCCGCTTCGATCCAACGCACCCTGTATCAATGTGGCTGCCGTCTCACGTTTTCGACCCAGAAGGCTTGAGTTCTTCTCGATTTCCTGCTCGGCAACTTCTTCAATCTCTTTCGTGAGCTCATCTTTGATCTCGGGTGTGTTTATTTCGGCCCAGATTTGTTTGCGCAGTCTATCGTAGCCACCATTCTTCTTGTATCTGGCGAGCAAAGAATCAATATCAGAGCGTTGGTTTTTGGCTAATGGCAGTTCGGAGTAGCCAAATCGATCGCTGAGTAGACCACCACTCAATCCTTGCACTGAAATATGCGCCATGGTGCCCTTGAGGTTCTAAACCGGCCAGGCGACTGACACTGTCGATGTCAAAAATGACCCGGCATTATCATGAGCACATGGCAGTGTCTGGCAGATGCGCGTGTCGCGGTCATTCACTGGTGATCGCGACTTCCTTTCTCCAACATAGGAGCGGAGCGGGCAACTGACTTCCAGAAGGGAAAGCTCGGCACGTGACTAGCCGGGAGCACTTGCATCCTGTTTTGATGTCTACCAAACAACTACCAGAGCTCGCTTAGCATGATATACCATTGAGCGCGATATAGAAACCAACATAGTACACTTTATCCGCTTCTACGACGATTTGCAAAGCTCGAACATTTTGCCGCGGTCTATCCTGCTTCTGCACTAAGTCTATAAGTTCGCAGCAGTACTTGCTCAAACTACGAAGCACCTACATTCCGTTACCACATATACAGCCATTATGGTACACAAAATCTTGTTCTGGAGCGCCTTTGGTCAGTCTCACTCTCCTCCCTACAATCGTCGGCTTGCTTGCATGCCTAACCCGTATCACCTCACCCTGCGTACTAACATTTCTTAGGCGTAGCAACCCGTTTCGTTCAACTCGGCATAGAAATGCGCCCATTCTTTCAAAGAGGGGCTTTATGGGTATATCCGTTTTTCGCGAGTATAGGAGGTGGTTTCGGATACTGGCTACAAGGTGTTGAGAGGAGCCAGATGAAAATGCTACAGCAGAGGAAAGACCTTGTGGTGGAGAAGAGAAGACGGAGAGCAGAACGTGAGGCGCAGGCAGGTGGTGGCGGTGAGACGATTGGTGCATTAAGTGCGACGAGTTAGCGGAAGTAGGGTGTGAGAAGGCACGGACGATATGAATGAATTGTACAAATTAGCGAAGCTACATTAAGCATGCAGACATCCACCTTTCTGCCGCTCACATCATTTCCTTCTCGATTCGATGGACGATGTAATGCTCATTGCTAATGATTAAGCTGTGTCTATGCTAGGCGAACACGGAGTCATGGCTTAGTCGGAAGAAGGCGAACATTTCAGCGAAATAGCATGAGGGCAAGACAAGCCAGTATCGAAGTAAATCATTTGCTTTTATACAAGACTGATAGCGTTGCGCAAGCTCAGACTGTTCGTACATACCAGGAACTGAGTAGTATGTCCGTCAAGTCTTGATGTTCGATACATAGGTATGCTAATCCGAGACCTTCTTCACCAGTCCAGTCAGAGTGGCAGGAAGGAGAGGTGCGCGTGTTCGTTTTATGCTCGTACTCGTGCACATCCAAGTTTGCTCAGGCAAGTGCGATTGTCCGATGCGCAACTATTGCTCATTAATGCTTAATCTCGTATTTGAAGTTGAGAGTCTATATCAGGTATTTTGTTCTGCCGTCCCAAATTGCACACCTTGGTAATCTAATCATCCAGCGCAAATGTACAGCAAATCCATATAGCTGATAATACACCACAGAACATGTTGTACATAATTCACGTTGCATCTTGGGTTTTGCTTATTTGACAATTCGGGTAATGAGGCCAGTAGCGACAGTTTTGCCTCCTTCTCGTACGTTGAAACGCTGACCAACTTCGGCAGCAACAGGGTGATGTGTAGTCACCACCATTTCAACATTGTCACCCGGCATGACCATCTTGCCAGCATCTTCGACGCCTTCTGGCCACGCCAGAGAAGCAGCTTCATCAGCAGTCTTTAAGAAAATAACAGGTCGGTAGTTGGCGCCAAAGCCAGATTTTCGCCCGCCTTCCTCTTCAGTCAATACGTACATCGAGGTCATGAACTGTGTGTGCGGCTTGACTGTTCCTGGGACTGCAATCACCATACCTCGCTTGACATCGTCCTTCTTGACACCTCTCAGCAGTAAGCCAGAGTTGTCTCCAGCTCTGGACTCTTCACAAGATTTTTTAAATGTTTCGATATCTGTGACCTTCGTCTTGATTGGCACTTTATTTCGACCAACCAATTCGACCTCAGAATCTCTTTTGAGCACACCTCGTTCTACACGACCAGAGCACACCGTACCACGACCTGAGATGGAGAACACTTCCTCCACAGACATCAAGAACGGCTTGTCGAGGTCACGCTCTGGTGTTGGAATCCACTCGTCCACGTTCTTCAGCAGCTCATCAATCTTCTCAACACCGATATCTGGCCGCTTGCCTTCCAGAGCACAAAGCGCAGAACCGAAGATGATTGGTGTCTCGTCACCTTCAAAGCCGTAATGTGAAAGCAGGTCCCTCATCTCCATCTCGACGAGTTCCAACATCTCCTTGTCTTCGATGGTATCAACCTTGTTGACAAAAACGACGATCTTCTGTACACCAACCTGACGAGCCAGAAGCAAGTGCTCTCTTGTTTGAGGCATCTGACCATCACCTGCTGCTACCACTACCACAGCACCATCCATAGATGCAGCACCCGTGATCATGTTCTTGATATAATCGGCGTGACCTGGGCAGTCGACGTGCGAGTAATGTCTGTTGGTTGTTTCGTATTCTATGTGCGCAGTCGAGATGGTGATACCTCTTTTTCGTTCTTCGGGCGCTTTGTCGATGGCGCCATATTCGAGAAATTTGGCAAAGCCTTGCTCCGCTTGTCTCTTCGTGATGGCAGCTGTGAGTGTAGTCTGTCAAGCATTAGCTGGAGCTCCCTATCGTCCTGGGGCATATCATACCTTTCCGTGATCAACGTGGCCAATCGTGCCTGCCTCATGTGTCAACTTCATCTCCTGAACCTTCCAGCGTACACATACCTATGTTAACGTGTGGCTTCGTTCTTTGAAAAGCAGCGGCATATGTCCGCGCATGTATCCTGCTCTGACCAAAAACATTGTTCACTGGGTTGACATTTTTCGAGGATTGTGCTGCTATCCTTGATGAGCGCAGCAGCGCATTGACTGAACGAGTGAGAGCCATAATGAACGAACCCTAGAAGCCCAAAATGCACCACGCCGAAGAGGAGAGAAGGACGGAAATAGATGAATTGCTGATAAAATTACTGAAGCTGGCGAATTCCTCATATCGAAGCATGCTTCACGGAACAATTACTGCCTAATCGGTGCTAGTGAAAAGTCTATTTCCCATTTCTTCAGGTGCAAGCGTGACCATTTCGCGCTTTCCACTTTTCGCATACAAAACGTCAAGATGGGTAAAGGTCAGCGCATTCTGTCTGTTGCCTGTTTCGGCATGCTGACAGGCTGTAGGGACCGACAAACTATATGTATGGCACTCGAACTGACCGACGGAATAATGCTAACAGATTCAGATCACCCATTCCGAATGGTCTTCGAGTGATCAATTCTCTGCTTCAGCTGGAGCCGGAGTAAGAGCAAGCCAAGGGCAACATGTATTCAGACGGCTACCATACAACTACTGCGCACTGAGTCTGCAGCCGTTTCAGGTACCAGTATGCACGTTAGAAGGTCAAATCTTTGATCACGAGAACATTATACGTTGGCTGCTCAACCATGACACAAATCCGACCAATGGCAAGCCTTTGAAACAGTCTGACTTGATCAAGCTCACCTTCGTAAAGAACGAAGCCGGTGGTTATGTCGACCCTGTCACTTTCAAGGAGTTCACAGACAATACTCATATGATCGCAATACGGCATGGTGACTCGGCTAATGTGTTTGCATATGACACGATAGAAAGGCTGAACCTCAAGCCAAAGATGTGGAACGATCTGGTCTCCGACGAGCCGTTCACCAAGAAAGATATCATCACTTTACAGGATCCGCAGAACCTAGAGTCAAGAGATCTCGACAAGTTCAAGTACCTGAGGGATGGTGAGGATTCAGGCGTGCCCAAAGAGGAGGCCGACATTAACATAGCTGCTATGGGCAATGCTGCGAAGATTCTGAAAGCCAAGGAAGCTGTGGCAAAAGCCCGTGCTGATAGAGCTGCTCAAGCCTTGCAGAAAGCAGAGCAAAAGACTGTCGCAAAAGCAGCAGCTCCTACACCAGCTAATAAAGCTGTACCTTACAATGCTACAAAGCACACGTCCGGTCTTGCTGCTGCATCCTTTACCTCCACCGGAGTGACGCCGAACACATCAAATGCTTTGGCACTGATGAGCGACGAGGAGTACCTACTAAGACGTGGTCGTGTAAAACAGAAAGGATATGCTCGGTTGGAGACTACCCTAGGTGAAGTGACCCTCGAGCTCTACCCCGAGTATGCACCACAAGCTGTGTGGAATTTCATCAAGCTCGCCCAAAAACGATACTATGATGGTGTGGTGTTTCATCGCAATATCCGCAATTTTATGATTCAGGGTGGAGATCCGACTGGTACAGGCCGTGGCGGTAGCTCGATCTGGGGTAAGAACTTTCCGGATGAATTACAGGGACCACTCAAGCATGATATTCGTGGTACACTCAGTATGGCGAATAAGGGCAAGGACACGAATTCGAGCCAGTTTTTTTTAACGTACAGGAAAGTACCACATTTGGACGGTAAGCACACTATTTTTGGTCGGGCTGTGGATAGTGAGGAAACGTTGAGGGCGATGGAAAGTTCTGAGGTTAGCAAGGGTGATCGACCAGTTGATGACATTGTCATTGAGCAGGTTGTTGTGTATGTCGATCCATTTGAGGAATTCCAGAAGCAGAGAAATTCCACAGAGCAGGGTCAGAAGCGGAAAGAGCATGGTGATGTGGATGATGATAGTCGAACGACCTGGACGGGCAAGCGCATTCGAGCTGATGGGAAGGTGGAGGATAGTGCTGGTGGCGTCGGGAAATATCTTAAAGCAAGAATCGCAGAAGCACCACAACCTCAAGCTGTAGTGGACGAAGACGAGATAGTCGAGTTTGTCGATGAAGAACCAGATCCTGGTCCTGCCAAGAAGAACGCAAGAGGTGGTGGCTTTGGCAACTTTGACGGCTGGTAAAGCCTGAAATCATTCTTTGAGGCGCGTGCACACATTGGCCAATATGCATCTCGACCTCGAGAAGAAAGTTTCACTTGGAAAGCAGAAGCATGGGCTGTGCTTAGAAAAATCTGGGCCTATTTCAGGCGACCAAATAAGCCCCAGCCATACCCCACTTCCGTTGTTAATATTGAACCTCACGAGACTTGACCTTGCTATGGCTATATTTCATCTTTCATTATGTTGATCGTACTGGTTTCCGTCAA
This sequence comes from Pasadenomyces melaninifex, assembly GCA_022813495.1. Classification (NCBI taxonomy): domain Eukaryota; kingdom Fungi; phylum Ascomycota; class Dothideomycetes; genus Pasadenomyces; species Pasadenomyces melaninifex. Next base: position 47,341 of record JAKLMI010000093.1, read on the forward strand.
CGATAACTTCTGTCCACCATTGCAAGGATTTTTGGACGTCAGTAAGATCAAGACATTACTGCGCTAAGTGCGCCCGACAGCGTCATGCATTAAACAACATTGCTGACCAAATGAACATGTGCGGCGCGTGATCCCACTTGCAACACGTCGCTCGCACCTCATCGCTGTATGATACCTCGCCCTTGGCCAAGCCGCTGCCAAAAGCTCATAATCTCTACGGCTGTTGCTGCGACAATCCATCTGACGCCAAAAAGAGGCGTGAGGGTCATCCAAGTACTTCAGTTCTACCGGTGACTAGTCTGGTGTTCCAAAACACAGCCACAGCCATATGCCCAAGCGCAAGATGTCCCTGACTACGTTCTTCCAATTCACACATACATCTCACCTCCCTCTTCCACCACCAGCGACTCAGCGTAAAGCTCCAGATTCTGACTCTCCTGTACCTCACGACTATGAGACAGCAGACCAGATCTCAGCTCGTGGTATCACAACCGCCGTACACATGCTCCATTCCCCCGAGCTTATGGTCATGCTTAATCCCCTGGTTCAACACTACACGCGCATAAATCCATTTGAGCCAGATAGCGAAGAACATCTAGTCGATCTTGAAAAACTCGCGCCCGCATTTAACGTCATGCTTGCAACACCACCAAATGTCAGTAGGTGGGGGGACAGCAGGAACGGTGAATTCGTGCATTATGAAATTGTGGATAAATTTCAATTTCTGGGTGGATTGACAAGTAAGCTCATGACTTATCGTGCTTGTTTCCGGCCACTTTATGATACAAGCTCGAGACCGGACACCGGAACGACGAACACTATACCGGCGTCAAACCAGAGTCATACTGCGAGTATTGGCCTTGAAACAATATCGGACCCTGGAAGTGGTGTGTCTTTGCTTGGAAAGTGGGTAGTCAAAGATTCTGAAAGACCTGGGTTTCTGACACTCGAGGAGACGGTATCAGTGCATTGCAACGTGTTTTTGGGATGGTATGTGAGGAGTCAACTTGAGACTGCGCATGCGAGCTTACACAAAGAGTTTGGACGGCATTTTGTGGAGATGATGGTGCAAAGTGATCCTATGCGTGGCAGAGATGGAAGAGTAGGAAAGACATGGAAGGAGAACGAGAGGGAAGAGATCTTGAAGAGAAGTGAGAGCGCGGCAACGCGAGAAGGCAGATTTAGTGCTGGAGGCATGGGAGATTAGCCAATAAGTCGTGTTGACGCACGTAATTTGAGCGGGTGCAATGTGACGTTGCAGAGGTGAGAGAGATTGGCGACTTGCTATCTGGTCGAACGACGAGCACTAGCAACGAGTTGCTAAAATAGACTGATACCGTTAATAGTGCTTCATCTGTTGAACTACTACGGCCTGAAGTCGGCTGTCCAAGCTGTCTTGCTAGAAAGCACCCGAGAAGAAGAATCTCACGTGGGTGTTGCATGCCATATAGCCGTCAGATTTAAGCATTGATCACGTTTACGTGACGCTCTCGAGCTTCTGGGTTACCCATTATCCCCTCAAGTCAATACAGCGACCAGCTTGTCCAACGATATCAGATCACAACATCCGGCTTTTGGTTCCCTAACACCCGGTGCTTTGCTCGCCCGAACCGAATAATCACGATATGGAACGAAATAGGGACACCGCTGCATCAGAATTTCCGTATTCAGACGGTGCAGGCCATCCCGAGTGGAAGACGAGTGTGATGGCAAGACTCCGAAAAGGGAAGAATACCTCGAATATGCTGGGCACACCAAGAGTTGGGCCTACATGTGGTTTGAAAACACCGAGCAACAACTTGCAAGCGGTATCTGGAAGGTCGGAAACCAGATTTTCTCCGATAGAATCACCGATATTATCGACGCTTGTGACACCGCAGATCCTGACGAATAGTGGGCTATTGGTCATCTCGATTGCACCACTATCGCAACTTCTGGGAAACAGCGACGAGCAATTATGAAAGTCTATATGCAGTAAGTATTGAGCTTTCAGTCATTTAAACTCGATGAAAATACACAGAACTAGCGGTACAGTACATCCAGTCCCCGGGAATTTCATTGCGGACCTTGAGGCTCGTCAACACCTGAAACGAGATTTTTGGTACAAATCAAGTAGACTCCACCAGCTTATTGACGAGCACAAGCAGAAGCAAGGCGAACCGCATTGGGTGCATTCTATCATAGTGATGTAATGCCCATGTCTGAAAAGATCCATTGCTTGGATTGGGACAGCAAAGCGAAAATCTGGCAAGTCATTCAGGACACCGAATTCTTATAATGGACCTGGCGTTGCTATGTGATCGATCTTCCAGCTGCGGTAGCCTGCGAGACTCCACAAAGTATACTCAGGCCTAACGGCACGATTTGGGAGAGCGGGGGGGATTAGTGGCTGCGAATGGAGGGCAATCGACTCTTGAAGTTTCGAAGAGCACGAGATAACATGCCATCAAACTAGGTGAATCATACAGACTCTTTGAACATCACTGCTTCACGACGTTGTACCAACTCCTGGAGCAGCCACTTGACACCGAAATCTCGGACTACAGTCTTTGCATCTCTGATCGCCAGCATTGTGTTTGTGCCAAGTCTCGGACATTCACATTGCTTGCGAAGTCGAAGTCTACTGTCTTAGGACTTGGATTCATCGTTCATCCCCAATCCAGCAATTCGGTTCACGAGATCTTCCTGATCGGCACATGAGGCATGCTCGACTTGCTCAGGTATCCTCGCGTTGCTTTTGTGATTACTAGTAGCCTCTCGCTTTGGCGGCACGATCCTACTAACCAGCGTCGCAAGTCTCAATGCCTCCATATGTCTGTGATCTTCATCGTACATATGGTCGCAGACCATGGCTAAAGCCAAGCGGGGCGAGTATCGAGAATATCCTGTTGGACAGCTGCCAGACTTAGTTAGCTGCGCATTATTCCATTTCACGACTGGAGAGCAAGCAATAACCCAACCATCCACTGCCTCCTGAAACTCCAGGAATACTGAAGCGTCGTACGTTGTCATATAGCCGTACCTGACGCCAAATTTTTGCATGTAGTCTATTATTTGACCTGTATGGGAGTTAGCACCGCGGAACTCGATCAAGATTGATGACTTGCCCAACAATTCACGAGCATTCCGCTGAAGCATAAGGTTGCGATCCGAAGAGTCCTCATCAACTGCCCAGAGCTCAGCCAGATCCTCAAGATCATGGCACCACGGCACTTTGACTTCCACCACCACTATTACTACACGTCCATCGTGTTTTGAGACCACAAGGTCGGGAATGACCTCGCCATATCGTCCAGATCTCTTCTTCGGCACTTTCCGCTCTACAGTCGGATCCGTAGCTCCAATACCTGAAGGTTCTGCCTCCTGGGCAACCATTTTTGCTCGCCGGTCTGTTCTAGTGTCAGGTGAAAGCAGAAGACCATCATTTTTGAATATTTCCTGTTTGGAGCGCCATTCCTTGGCCACAGGCATCTGCTTCCAGAGATTTCGTGCGTCTCTAGCCAATGTTTCTGATGCAGCAGCAATGGTTGGCTTACCGAAAGCCCGATTGCAATAATCGACAGAGTTCGTAACTAGTGCCACGATTCTACCGAGCACATAATGCTCGTTTCCACATAGAACGGTGTCCACCTCTCTGAAGAGACCGTGATCAAAAACGCAGGGGTCTGTCCCAAGTTCTTCTGTAGAAGCCCGGTCGTAGACATGTTGCCGAAACATCTCACATTCCCTTTCGAAGGACTGCCACCTAACAATGTCGACGCGACCGATTTTGGAGCTATCATATACCTTCGATGTAGTTGTCCGGTGCTTCTCATAGAAAAGCTGTGGCAGATCGGCGTCATACATATTGTGCAAATGTGCGGCTGTAAGTCTTTGGTTCATGTTTACTATTGCTGGAACCTGTCGCCCTGTGCTGTGTGAAATTCGTGACGGCCACTACCGCCAGATATTTGATGTACAACATGACGAGAGTCACAACGTGTCACTCAAATTGATCAGAAGTACTTGGTCGGTCATAGACATCAAACTGCAACGCAAGTGACATTATTCATCGTGGTTGATGGAGTCACCACCAGTAAAGGCATCAAAGTGCCAATTCACATCATTGGTAACGCGCGCAATTGTTGCAGCTGGCTCGAAGAGTTTCGTATGTACAAGGTATTGTGCCATCGTCGTCGTCGTCTTTGCAGACTTAATATACAGACAGCACGAAGACTGAGCCATAGCGTGATCGTATTACTCCACGTGATACCGCGATTTGGCGTGTAGCGATGATGTCACTAGTATTCACTTTGCGATTCTATATTCCAGGTTGTTATTAGGAGTGACCTAAACAATAATCCAGGCAGAAAGCCTTTACACAGAAGCAGTAGCTGTCACCCGCGCACAAGTGACAAGAATGCACACTGTTCAGAGGTCGCGTCACGTCGTGCATGATGCCGTCTTACTCAGGTAAGGACTCTTCTTCGCGAGTTCGTGCTGCGCTACTCACATGCAACAATCACATGTCCCTGTGTTCTGGCAATATGACTTCGAATGTGCAAGGTCGCCCGACATCGTCAGAGCAAGACCGCGACAAAGATGATTCTGGTTATTCCAGCAGTTCTCGTTCTGCATCGGATTCTTCGCGTGGAAGCAATGACACCATTTTCAGTAAATCGATGACAGACTCTGACAATGAAGCAGCAGCTCAAGGCCTAGATCGGACGCTGAGAAAACAGCTGCGTCTTGGTGCGACTAAGTCTCGAAGATGGGTATCCATGATTTACGAAAAGACAGACGAAACTTTTGATAGCGGTGAGTGGCTGATTGGGGAAGCGGTGTGCTTAGACAGAGAGTTCAGATATGGCATGGATCAGTCGTGGGCAAGAGGTAACTACAAATGCACGAAGAATTCGGATGATGGCAAGATAGAGCAAGCGATCATGAAGATCTACCTTCAGTAAGCATGTCTAAACACAACAGGATGGAATCACTGACAAGAATAGGACGCAAGGAAGATGTGCTAGAATACCTTACGAGATCCTGGCAGAGATTGAAGCGCTAGATATCCTCAAAGCCAAGAATCAGGAGTCGTCAATCCGTTCACCCAAGCTCATCGATCACAAGAAGTTCAAGCAAGAGCTGTGGTCCTGGGTTCCTGAGAGTGGCGTTGTGATGATATTGATGACAATATGTCCGGGTAATGCTTTGAACCTGGCAAAATTCTATCGCACGAAGCTCGATGAGCGAGAGAAAATTCGCATGAGCTTTACAGAAACAATGAGGTAGGGTCGTCAGAAATTTATGCAACGAGACAATTCGCTGACCAAGAATAGAGAGCTATATTCTGTAGGAGTTGTGCCCAGAGATATCAGTATGCACAATCTGCTATGGCATAAGGAGCAAGCATCATGGTATGTTGACCTAGACTGCTTCAAGATTTTGACACTTGCTGACAGAGCACAGCTACATCATCGACTTCGAAGGAGCTTCAGTGTGGAGTCAATCGCAACTTGACCGTTTCTGTCCCGATCTCATCATGGAAAGATGGCATCTGAAAGGTTGGCATTGGCAATTTGGTCGGCTGATGCATTCTCTCGAAGGTGCCGAAATGCCACCAAGCGATGTGAGCGGAAGTGAGACAGAGGAATCGCTTCATGATGAGGATATCAGTGAGATAGATTCATTGAATAGTGATGATAGCTGCTTAGATACTGGGGCGCCATCCGATGAGGAGCAAGAGCCAGAAAGATGAGTACCTAGGTATGTATGATTGAGCAGCAGTGCATCCCAATTGTGCAAAAACCACGACCAGAACGGCCCAATCACCACAGAAATTTTTGGGATGAGCCCAAACGCTGCAAATCCCTGTAACCACCTATTGCTCGGGAGGGGACTGTCCTGTCGCCTCGTCGTCCTCATCGGTCTCGTCCTTGTCGACCATACCTTCTTTCACCTGCTTCTTGTGCTGTGCTCTCTGTTCCAGTCTCTCAGCAGCAACGTCTGTCATGTTACCTGACTGCCGTCTCGCGCAGCTGAAACCGTCCCACTCCTCCCGGTAGTACTAGTTGTATTTGTACTGTCCGTGCTCTCTTCAAAAGTGTTCTGAGATCGACGTTCAACTTGAATCTTGTATGGGTATGTTACGTCCGCATCGTCACAATTGACAACCGTGCCGTCCTTTTTAGACGTCTCCAGATCCCATGCCGGACAACCCCCATTCGGCAAATTGGCAATGAGCTCCCATTCGTCGAGCGGCTTGGTAAAGGCCCATAGAGTAATGTATGGTTCTGTCTCCAGAACGTACCAAAATCCGTATCTATCCTTCAGGACATAGCATCCCTCATCTCCAGTATCACGAAATACCGGACCCAGACCGTCTATCTTCCACAATTTGGCCACGTTGTACGACGAATTTTCCTCCAGATAAGTGGAACAGGCCTCGAGCTCGGTTTCGTCAGTAGTCCATGTGCGAGGTAATGCATTGTCATGTTGCAATTCTTCGAATTGCTCAAGCTTGTGAAAAGGGACTGTACGGTACTCCGCTCTCGCCATCAGTGCAGATATTGTAGTGAGAGCAGGGAAAAGCTGCTGACGCGATCCTATATGCTTCGAAGCTATGCTGTCAAGTCGTGAGAGTCACCAAGGCATGCATCGTGTCTGAGCAGATAGTAGGAAGAAAAAGTAGTTTGAGCAGGTTCTCCTGTTCCAGCAGGGAGCTTCGTAGAACCACCAGCTGGCAATATGCTGACTCATAATTTATCTTCCGGCGCCGCCACGGCGCCTTGAGTACTTGTGCTTTTCGCCAGTGAGAGCTGGTCGAATACCACTTTGGCTCGAGCTGACAATCGAAGGACAGCCATGATTGGCGCTATGTTCGAGAACTAGGTTATGGTAAAGATCTCTGCACGTAGCTGCGATTCATATATATGGTTGGTCAAAGTCATCGGACATCAATATCTGTCAGGCAATCACTCGAGGGGTACATTGCATAAGCTGCTTTTGTCATCGTTGGTAACTGGTTCTGAAACATCCCTACGTGGTAATACACGCGATATCTGCATTGCTTTGGTGTTTGCCAGGGGATCTCGAGTTTCTGCAGGGACAGGATTTGACGCATTCGCGGATAGTGTTCCATATTCTGAGACCGTGCCAACGGAAAGGTCTCGCATGGCTGCAGACAAATTTCGCAGATCGGGACCTCGTCTGCCCTGGTTGATGGTACTGGCAATAAGATTGGCCTCGAAGAGATCTGCAGGACCATTAGGGTCGTCGCAGGCTGCGTTCTGAATCATAGCAAGTGCTAAGCGCAGATTATAAGATGATTGACCTTGCGACTGAGGGTGTTCTTCATCATAATGAGCTTTACCATCCCAATATACAATAGGCGAGCACCTTGCCGACCACTGATCATTTTGCAAGTCATGAGCGAGTTCGAGGAAAACTGTCTCATTGTATGTCGTCAGATAGCCATAGCGTAGCCTGAATTTCTGCATATATGAGACAATCTGAGCTATTGCTGGGTCAGCTTATGGAATAGATAAAGACGATAAACTCACCTAGGACAACTCTAGCTTCTTTTTGAGCGGCACGGCTCTGCTCGATATCACTCCACAGGAAGGTGAGGAAGCGTAGAGAATGTTTCCATGGCACTTTGACTTCGCCAAGGAGCAAAGGTTTTCTCTCAGGCACAGTTACGGTCGCCAAATCGGCGAATGTTTCGTACTTCTGGTCATCGCTTGCTTCTGCACCGTCCACAGCGGGAGCCGCACTGGTAGATGTTGGCCGAAAGTCTTTGGACTTATTACGTGCACTTCGTCTCAAATTGCTAGTATCCGACAGGCCAGTACGCCGAAATACTTCCTCGTGGTTTAAGAACGAATCATATATTCTTACCCGCACAGCTGCTGCTCGTATATCTCTAGAGATGGCACGATGACATGACGTGGCGCAATTCTTGCCGTTCGCTTCAACAAGGGCATCCACTGGGTTTGTAACAAGCGTTGAGATTCTGCGTTCAGTCGAGGACTCTGATGCACACAAGGGCTTGTCGATCTCCCTGTAATGTACAGAATCGAAAAAGGTCTCCTCTATTTTGAGTCCTATAGCATCGGGTGCAGCATGTCCAGCAAGGCTTTCACGGAAGACCTGACACCTCTGTTCAAATGTGTCGTCTGGCACAACATTGACTAATAACACTTTATTGGAGTGCACAGCGTTCGATGTTGTTGCAGAAGATTTATCGTACGCCAGACTTGGTAGAGAATCATCTGCGAATCTCCCGATTTCTTGCAGATTCGCTAGTCGGTAACGAGCCATGTATGTTCGATAGAGTGACTGTGACTGCAACGAGTCTCGAGAACACGCAAGACATATTGCTCTGCAGCAGAAGAAGAGTTGCCTTCATCCATAGTGAGGCATCCCGGTGACATCTGAGGCGACTTATACCAGTAATATCACTAAACCGTTGGCTATAATATCGAGCTATTCGGTGATTGTGTTGATCAGGGCCATCGTTTGCGGCTACAACCATAAAATTTCCCGGACCAGTTTGAGAATTCCGCTACTGCTCAAGATGACAGTCTGCGGTGAGACAGCTCCAGAAAAAGAGCTCTCACTCTGTCTCGGCATTCGAAATGCAGTATTTGCATAACAATAGCATACAGAGATGTTGTTCATAGGGGTTTGGCCGTAAAGGGTTAGCGCGAATAGTGGTTATACACTTTCCATACAGTATCTCGAGGCTTTCACTTCTTCACTTAGGATGTTCCTCAGTTTCAATGTAAGCGCTAGTGATATTGTATTCCTGTAGCGACCGTTGTCACTGCAATATCGACCCACTAGTGCAATTGCGCGGAATGGAAGGGTCTGCAGGTAAGAAGCCGGAGTGCTATGCGATGTTCCACGTATAATTGCTTGTACCTTCCAACGCTCAAAACCTTTCTTCCCTTCTGGCATCATAATGTCAAACCCATTGACTGTACAAAGACCGCGGGCACATTCTGCCACATCCCATTCTGACACTGATACACATGATTCAGGCTACGCATCTCGGTCAGCATCAGGCGGTTCTGCAAAAAGCGATGCCGCACGGATCGATCCTGGCTTGGACACGGCAGACAGCGCAATCGCCGCAGAGCCAGTACGCGAAGAAATTATTCTTCACGCCGAACGCCACAAAGTGTGGGTCAGCGTGCGTTTTGCAGGCTGGGCCGAGGAGTTTGAGAACAGTAATTGGAAGTTCGGTTCAGCGCTATGTCCAGATAAGCCGCTGTCGTTTTGTGGTGTTGAAGGTATTGCTAGAGGCATTTTTGAAGCTGAAGAGTTAGCCTTGGGAAGGGAGCCACGGTCTGGCGTTGCGAAAATCTACATGCAGTAAGTGATCTTCAACTGCAGGAGACAACCCACTGACACAATAGAACGTATGGCGAGCCGGGTAACATTCCATATACCATACAAAGAGAGATCGACGCCCTTACCAGATTGCAAGAAGTGTCGAACAAGATCACCATTCGAGCACCAAAAATGATTGAGTTCAAAATCGTTGAGCAGGAGCAATGGTCGTTGGTTCCTGGAGGCTGGATGGTCATCATTGTGATGAGCAGATGTCCCGGCCAGCAATTAGATCTCGATCAATTCTATCGTTTCAACATTGCCAAGCGCAAGGACATAAGAAGGAGCTTTTTGGAAGTGATGCGGTGAGTCGTGACAACCATAGAAAGACGTATACTAATCCCAGATCTAGCGGTTTGTATGCTGTAGGAATTGTACCGATGGATCTAGGCATGCAAAATTTGCTTTGGAATGAGATTGAGAAACAATGGTAAGTTCTGAAATAGGACTCATCCATACAATGTTAACTTTCTCCAGCTACCTTGTTGATCTAGAGAATGCCTTTGTGGGCGAAGAGTCGGCAGAGTCATGTTTTCTCCCTAAGGAGGCATTGCGAGAATTTGAGCTGATTGAATGGCACTGGATCGATGGCAGTTTATGGCACTGCGGCAAGGGCGACAACGAGTATCCTGGTATAGATGTCGCGTAGAACAAGTTTTGACGCCATCCAGATGCAGTTTCCGGGACCACATATACAACAATCGGTGTGTGTGAAGTAGTATAAGACTCTGCATGAGGACAATTGACCAGCGTGCATGGTTCCCACACAGATCGAAACATAGCAGCTTCATCTTTACAAATCCATACCAAAGTCTTGGGAACAAAGAATAAATTTGTACCTCAAACGGCGAATGCGAAAAACAAGCTCGTAAAGCTGCTTGTATCTTTTTCTTGGCGGTTGGCATACCCCGACCGTCGTCTTCGTCGCTTTGTCGCTTGCAATTTCTACAATCTCGCACGCATTTCGTATGAAGCTTGTCAATGACATGATCGTCTACACAATGCTGTTCAGGGCGGCAGAACGTTACGATGGGCAACTCTGCCATGGAGCAAAACGACGCTGAAGCAGCCGTACCCTTCCCAGACATTGTCGAAGATGAAACCCCTAAACCAACACAGAAGAAGAAGACAAACTCTTCTCACAAGCGATCCATCTCCGGCAACATCTTGTCCCGACTGAACATCCTACGTACCAGCGAAGGCGAGAAGAGCGACAATGAAACAGCAGATCGTCCACC
>JAKLMI010000094.1:0-57925 GCA_022813495.1 Pasadenomyces melaninifex
ATGCCACCAGCATTTCGAGCTGACCAAGTCGGCTCTCTGCTTCGTCCACAAGCTCTCCTGGATGCACGGAACAGCAAATCTTACGACGCCGTCTATTCTGCGCGCCCGACAGAAAGCATACGCCAAGCCGAACAGTCCGCCATCAAACTCGCAGTCGATGAGCAGATCGAGCGCAACATCCGATCAATAACCAATGGCGAGTACCCACGAGCAATTTACTACAGTGGTCTCTTCGAGAACCTATCCGGGATGACTATATTCGACGCTCTTCCAGTCCCAGAAGCATTCAGGACTGACTTCCCAACCACGACCGGACTTCTCAAGCAATTCGGTCTGAAAACGAGAGCGAGTGTTATTGCTACTGGGCCCATAACATTTGACGAGTCTAAGTCACCGTACCTGGATGAATGGATTCAGCTCAGAGATCTGCTGCCGAAAGAGCTCTGGTCTCAAGCGAAAATCACAATTCCAGCTCCATCATATCAACATATTCAGCTCAAGCCGGGAACAGCGTATACGCCCGAGTCAGGTTACAAAGACGACGAGGGATATTTTCGAGATCTGGCAAAGTGCTACACTAGGACTATAGAAGCTCTATATGATGCTGGGTGTAGATTTGTGCAAATCGATGACCCGCACCTAACGTACTTCTGCGATGAAGGTTTCCTGGGTGGCTGTGCGAAGGATGGAACAGACACTGATGCCCTGCTGGACCTATACATCAAGGTCTATTCGTGGATTTTCGAGCCCCTAGCCAAGTCAGGGAAGTATAACGATTTGAGGACAGGCATGCATCTCTGTCGAGGGAACATGTCTGGGAGTACGCATTGGGTGAGTGGCGGATACGGAAAGATTGCTAAGAAGTTGTTCAACGATACTGTTGGGATCGACACTTTCTTCTTGGAGTTCGACGACGAAAAGAGGGCTGGCGGATTTGAACCGTTAAGATTTCTGCCACGAGGCAAGCATGTTGTGCTGGGTCTGGTAAGTACAAAGACAGGTGAAGTGGAAGACAAGGATAAGATCGTCAACAAAGTCATGCAAGCTGCTGGAATTATTGCCGAAGGCTGGAATCGAACACACCAAGACGCGCTTCATGAAGCATTAGCAGTAAGCCCTCAATGTGGGTTTAGCAGTCATTCGATGAAAGGCGGATCAGGTATGACTTGGGACAAGCAGTGGGAGAAGCTAGAACTGCTGCGGGATGTGACACAGGCAATCTGGCCCGATGCATGAAGATTGCAAAATTTAGATCGATAGACCACTAGACTTGCATGCTCCTCCGATTCATAGCCGCCTGTACGTGATCACGCTTCGCTTGTTCAGCAACGTGTTTGTACCTCGCCTTCGATGCAATTGTAGGTCCACCATTCATGCTTACCAGCGCATTTTTGTTCTGCGGCTTGGACACGACACCTTGCCGTTCCTTGAACATATTCTTGACAGCACCTAGCATTGGCGGCGCTTGTGCTTGGTCTCTAGCAGTCAGTCCAGCGGTTGCGGCAGGTGGACCTTCTTCTCGTCGTTTCTTTTCAAGCACTTTCCACGGATCGTCTTCGACAACTTTCCTCTTGCCCTTCTTACCAGTAGTTCGAACCTCGTCCCAAAGAAGCTTCTCCTCCTCCAGCTTCTCTTCATTGTTCTCCATCTCCTCCTCTTCTTTAGCTTTCAACTTAGCCTCTGTGTTGCGCCATTCGCTCTGCATACGCGCCAGACGCTTGTTGTGCTTCGTCAGAACTTTACTCTTCTTCTCCTTCTCGCGAAGATCTTCGGGTAAGGTAGAATTTGGATTGACGTTAGTCTTAGGTAACGAGCTCAGAGGTAACGACTGGTCGACTCGTACGCCGTATTCCGCAAGACTTTCGCCCGGCAGGATTTTAGGAGCAGCATTTGCACTTTCAGTAAATACAGTCGCTTCCACAGCCACATCCTGCTGAGCCTGTTGCTTCTTTCGCTTCTTCACTGGCTGACTACTATTGTCTAATCCACCACCTATGCGCTTACCGCCTTGATGCCATGCCATCAATCGCGCGAACGATTTCGGCGTATCATCAACATTCTTGACCTTCTTGCCTTTGCCATCAGTCAACTTTTGCTTCTTTCGTGGCGCCAGAAAGTCTTTTGTAGGCGCAATGACTGGCAGAGATTTCGCTTTAGACGAAGGTGGCAGATCAAAATCTGCTCGATCATGATCGCGCTTTCTCTTGTGCTTGGTCGGCATAGTTAAATTGGCCGTTCAGCAGAAGTGTTCGGAAGGTGTTTGCAAGATCATCACGTCCGAATCTGATGCTGCGATCGAAATTCAGGCAAGAACTCAGGCATTCACGCTAATCAAGTCTAGCTCGTTCGAACGCGCTTTCCAACCTTCTCTGCTATCTCAAACCACAACAATGAACGGCTACTTTTTCGAGGTATCGCCAGCGAGTCGCTCGAGTGCTAAGTCCTCTTCAATGTTGTAAGTTGTTTGTCAGTGGTACTCAGATAGCAACAGATACTAACATGAACCAGCCCAAGTCTTCTCAACAATATTGGCGGCATGGCCCCACGGCAAGGCCGGCGAGGTCATCCATCAGCATCAACTCCAGATCAACAGCTCCAATATGAAGCCAACCTAGCACAATATGACCTGCCACAGACCAATTTCGATCCGCATACAAATTATGATTTACCTGCAGATCAATATGAGACACAAAGTGCTGTCGATGAAGCAGCAGCAGCCGCTAACGTCATCGAGAACATGAAGCAGAGTGACTATCAGCGACAACAAGAATCACCAGTTCCAGAACCAAAACCAAGCAACCCTCAGTCATTCACGATATCCGACGAAGAAGGTATAGATATATCATGTCAGTCGAGAGGTGCAGATCGTGCCGGACCAGATTCGACGATTTTGATATTCACACACGGGGCTGGTGGCGGCATCGATAATCCGGCTACAGCACTCTTTTGTGAAGGTTACGGAGAGCTGAATCCAGTGACCTGCTTCAAAGGTAACATGAACCTGACCTCTCGAGTGAAGTACTTCGAAACGGTCCTTGCCAATCTCCAGGCCGAAGAGCCAAGACAGAGCTTCGCTGTGGGCGGTCGAAGCATGGGAGCTCGTGCCGCAGCCAAGATAGCAAAGAACCATGATGAAGTCAAGAAACTTGTCCTTGCGTCTTATCCTCTGATCAGTGCAAAGGGTGATCGACGCGAGCAGACTCTACTAGACTTGGATGAAACCAAACAAGTGCTCTTCATAATTGGCGATCGAGATAACATGTGTCCCTTATCTGACCTCCGAGACGTGCAGAGAAGAATGAGAGCAAAGTCAACGCTATTGATAGTGGAGAACGGCGATCACGAATTCAATTTGACAGGTCTGAAAGGGTTTGAGAAGATACAAGCTGTTCAGTCCCAGCGCAAATTAGCAGGCACAAGAGCTGCTGAGTGGATACTGGGTGTCAAGACTGTTTATGATGGAGCACATCTGGTTGAAAGTGGTGATACAGCTGAGCCATCGAGCAAAAAGCGGAAGAAGAATCCTCCACTTTTCTACGATCAGGTCTACGGTAACGATGATTTAGGTGAAGCTGAGCCAAAACCCAAGGCCAAGCGCCAGAAAAAAGGTCAGAATCAGGTATGAGAGCACAGACTTGTGATCCCGAGGACAGTCTGATATTTTCTATCCTTTTTGTTTGTACAGGAAGGTGAACGTTTATGCTTCAGGTACATAAGGCTACTCAAAAGCCTCCGTTCGGGTGGATCAGGACCTTGGTGTATCCTTCGACACGTTTGTCGAATTTGTCATAAGCGGTTTCGGCGTCATCGATTGGGATCTCGTGGCTGACCACAAAGCTTGGCTTAGCTTTGCCGGAAATGATGAGGTCGCGCAGATATCGGTTGTATTGTTTGACATTGCATTGGCCAGTGGCAAGGGACAAACCCTGCATATGAATTAGCATCACCGTCAATTTATTGTTGATCGTGCTTACCTTCTCGAACAGTTTTCCGAAACTTAGCGAAATCTGTCCCTTCGCAGCAGCTGAGTCTGGCGCACCTGGGTCTGTTGGGACGTAAAGTCCAGGTATGCCGAGACCACCACAGGCTCTAGTGACCTTGATCATGTTCTCAAGAACGATGTTTGGTTGCTCCTTGTTCTGACCTCCTTTGACTACAGCCTGATAGCCAACAGCATCGACCGATCGATCTACCATTTCTCCATCGTTAGCCTTAAGAATCATTTCCACAGCATCACCTTCCTCGAAATTGATAGGGATACAATCGATCTTCTTTGCTGAATTTAGACGTTCAGGTACTCGATCAACCACAAATACCCGACTTGCACCACGTAGCTGCGCCGAGTAAGCAGCCATCAACCCGACTGGACCACCACCGAACACCGCAATGGTTTCACCAGGCAGGAAGCCTGACAATGATACACCATGCCAGCCAGTTGGGAAAATATCCGCCAACAAGATAAAGTCCGATTCGTGCTCTTTGCCTGGTGGTAGCTTGAGCGCATTGAAGTCGGCGTATGGAATACGGATGTACTGTGCTTGTCCACCACGGTATGGACCCATGGCAACATAGCCGTAAGCACCACCCGCAAATCCTGGATTGACACCAGTGCAGAAAGCGGTCTTGCCTTGTTCACAGTTTCGGCATCGGCCATCAGCAACGTTGAAGGGCATGACTACTCTGTCACCCTTTTTGAGCAGTGTGACACCTTCGCCAGTTTCTTCCACAATACCCATGTTTTCGTGACCGAAGGTAATACCAGGTTCTGCTCCCGTTCGTCCCTCGTACATGTGCAAGTCACTACCGCAGATGGCTGACGTTGTGACTTTGACGATCACGTCGTCTGGATGTTCGATCTTTGGCTTCGGGACATCCTCAACTTTGACCTTGAAGGCGCCTTGGTAGTTGACGGCCTTCATTGTTTCCGTAGTTGTAGACATGGTGGGCTAGATTTGTGTCAGTAAGTCAGCTTTTGTATTAGTCGTTGTCTATTCACGGAATGGTTCGAGAGTACGTATGGTCAGTCTATATACTAGGCCTCAGGACTTCGGTAGATGTTCCAGAACAATCAATCATACCACTTCCCCGCGCTGATCCTGAAATTGCGTAGATGAAGCAGGTCATTGCTCCACAAGCACATTATTCTGCATCTCGAGATGCTGAAAGTCAGCGGAGCACATGCTCGAATCGAGCTCGAAAGACAAGGGGTTGTGATCCGTTGCGGGGGATGTAGCTTTCATTGGAGATGTAATGTTGCATAATATTGGACCAGCCCACCGGCTTCTACTTGCCATGAGTGAGAAATTCGTGCTAGACAAGCGACATTGTGCATTCTCTCGGGCTTTGAAGACCGAGGACACGTTGTTGTGTAGAACAGGAGGAAGCAGGTAGCAAGCTGTTGGTGCTATACCATCTCCAAATGCTATGATGCCTGCCGGGGTGCTACAAGCGAATATTGTCAATACTGACTAATCGGCAAAGGATGAAATCGTACGAGCACTCTGTCTGTTCGATTGTTAATTGATCATAAGTGACGCTACCCATAAAATGGGAGAAGGTGCTTGGAAAGCTGAAAGGCAGGACCATATCACGAGGCAGCGTGTCGGACTATACCCGATTGTCATTAGCGTGAATTCTAGACGAGGCTGCGAACGCGTTTGACGCGTGAAAAGTGCAGACATGACGGACTAAGGTCAACATATCATCTTGCTATATCTTGAGCTCTTTTACTCTTCCAATTCTGTCACCTACACCACTGCAACACATCCTCGAAATGTCGAAATCGAGAACTCGATCGACCAAGAAACTGCTGGAACCCTATCAAGACTCTACACCACGGCTTCTATTCCAGAAAGAGCTGAAGTCATCTACTCCGAAAAGCAAGAAGGCAAACTACGACCCCTTCCTACTAACCAAAGACAAGTTCGTTGTCCATGGTCGTTCAGTCGAACGAAGTCTATGGACTCGGGATCGTGCTCCTTTCCGCTTTCTAGAACTGCCACAAGAATTACAAGACACAATTCTAGCCTACCACTATCAGCCAGTACAAGAGTTATGCCTTGAAGGCGTATGTTCGTTCTGCACTGAAGAAGAGCTTGACGATCGATTCGAGGTGGCCCATGACTGTGCAGACCACTACACAGCCAGGATCCAAGGAAAACTACCAAGCTTAGCCATAGAACGAGCTTGCAGAAAATTAAAGAACGACTCTAGAGCTATGCGAGATAAGGTCTGGCCAACGACTCTAATAATAGATGAGAAAGTCCATGTCGAGAGTATCATGAAGGACTTTGCGACAAGGAACAAGTGGGACTGGCTACGCAGTCGAACGACCTCAATTGTGATCAAGGAAATCTCATCGTATGCGTTGTCACGGAAGATCAAATGGAACGTGTTTGCCACTATATGTCCTCAGATCAACAGCTACTCTATACACCACCGATCTCGAATGGGTTACGTTGGCTGGAGCACGGATGAATGTGAAGTTCAAGCTCATCACCATGATCCGGACAGTCAAAATTGGGCCAACCTGAAACCCAAAACATTGAAGGCCCTAGCCTGGACATTGTACGAGCTTCACGGTAAGGATTTTGAGGTCAAGGTGGAATCTGTAGTATGGTGGTCACTTATGCATACTGCTCGACAGTCTTACTTTGAGAAAGTGATCACGTACGACTTTGGGCATGACAGCTACGAAATGGTATCAAAGACTTACGCAGTGAAAGAGTTGGAAGACTTGAGGGCGGCAGAAACGCGGCTCAATGACGACTGGTCACCATGAAAGGCATGAAATTCACATCCTGTCCAATGCATCTGAGCAATAAAACCAGTGGCATTGGAGCCCACATGTTACCCTCGGAGACATGAACCCCGAAAGAAAAGCTGACTCTAACCGCATCTATTTGTCCTCACCGCGATCCGCTCGTTCCTCAGCGACACTACTTGCAAATACCGTCTATTTCAAATTTAGTCTTCATCCATCGTTTTCTTCCCAGACGACTCACGGCAAAAGATAGCACTGTAGCTCTGCTCGCGACAACAATGGCAGAAATCACCCGCACAGCCAGCAAGGATCTAACGGTTGAGATGAGCGATGAGGTGAGATATCAGGACTGATTTGACGTTTCCATTGTTGAGCTCTTAGTAGAATGAAGAATGCGAGTGCTCGAGGTCAATGTCTGTGTTTTCTATACTGGTTTTGCTGCTCATTCTTCATCTCTTGATACTAATAGTGCTTATGTTCTACTTCAGTATGATATAGAGTAAATGCTGTGAGACTTTACAAGCGACGTGAACTTATTCATGTTATACTAGTGTCGTCAATGTGGTGCCGATAAGCTTTGTATACTACGAGCCGGTGTCTAAAGAGCACAAAGTTGCACGAGCGACGACAAGGCGGAGATCATAGTCCTTACTCCCGACAAGCTTCGTAGTTTCATGATTTCGGCCGTGGTTAAGTCTACTACCTGCGAGTACGTGGATGAGGAAAGGAATGGCAATGTCTTTATTTGTGTATTGCCCTTGCCAATAACAGTAATCACCTATGGTTGAGTCAACGACACTTTTCTCTCGCTGGCAATACATTTGCTATTCACTAATTTGGCCGGGACACATGAGGTATACAACAATTCGCTGATCCTTGAAAGCACCAATCCTGGTGTTGAAGACAGCCAAAACCCTGCCCCATCGTCCAAGAACCAATCTCTCCTGCTAACAGCTAGTCTGCTGAGTTCAGCTACCACAGATGCCACGTCTTACAGCATTTGCACATCGTCGTCCGGCTCCGAGCTCTTTGGTCTGCTAGCCATGCGGGTTTGTCTTGCACCAGTGCGAGCGGTACCATTAAGCTTCTCTTGCTTGGGCTTCTTGGTTGGCGTCTGGGAAGCCTCGGCGTGTGTATTACCATTTGCTTTCCGTTTGTTTGGTGAAATCTCGGGAGTTTCAGGGACAGCAACTTGCTCAGCGTCCTGTATCGTCAAGTCGGCACCATTCGCTTGCTGATGTTGAGTACCAAGAGCTATGCTATCAAGGACTTCGGTGATGTACTCGTGTCCGGATTTGAGATTGCTCTGTTCGCGAAGTAGCCTTCGTCGTTCTTGCTCTCTGCCAGGGTCTTCCATCATAAGATCGGTAATGCGTTCTTGATTAGCATTCTGCATATCACCAAGTCCGAGCTTTCGTAGAACGAAAGGTGTCATGTCCTTGTGCAATTTGGGTATAAGGTATGCTAAGACATACTGGCAAACGCTGTCCACAAAGCGCGTGGAGGCAAGCTCATAGTACGCAGCAGATTTAGCCGACATTCTTATTTCAGGATCGTACTCATCGTCGTCCAAATCGTTCTCGTCTTTGAGCTTCAGCTTGCCCTTTTGACCGACGTGCTCTGCCTTTTGTTCGGCATGTTCGAGAGCTAGTCTTACCTGCTTTCGCGTCTGCAGGCGTTCTTTTAGTATAGACTGTTCTTTGAGCTGCAGCCCCTGGTTGTTCAACGTGAAAGGCACATCTTTCTCAACCGCGCATTTCTCGTCAAGAGCAAGTTTCTGGTCCTGCAAAATCATGTTTACGTACTGCTCAATGATTTCCGTGACGGCCGGGAATAGAGGCAGATGTCTTTGGCCTGAGAAAGTGTCATTGATACACTTCTGGACCTGTGCGACAACCAGTTTCTCGACGTTCTGCCCAAATTCAGCAACTGCCTTATCCCAGAACTGCACAGACATCCTGTTCATCTCTTCAACCGCTCTTGGCTCAATCACACCAGGAACATTCGATGTGGAGAAGCGGTTATTGAGCTTGTAAATTTCGTCCAAGCTGAAGCGATATGCACGTTGATCCGCCTGGCTCAACTTTCTTGGCGACTTCTTGTCGACTTCATCTTCCTCTTCCTCTTCGTCTTCTAGCTCGAGGACTGGTGACGCAGAGGCTTCCCGGAGTATTGATTGTGCATCCTCTGAAGCCTTTGCTTCCTGCTCCGTCTTGTATTTTAATGTTGGCTTGTCACGATTTACGTCTGCAGAGAATTTGTTCATCTTGGACTTCAGCGACTGACGTGACGGCGTGCCGTATGTGAAGAGAACTTTGATATGATTTTCGAAAGCCATGAATTGTTCCCGTAGTTGCCATGGCAATGCAGCAGCATCAGGAGGAGGAGGCAGTGTTTGTAGTTGTTGACCGATCTTGGTCAGGCGTTCGCGAATGCTGATGAGGTTTTCTGGTAGGCTCTTCCGCGTCTGCTCAAATAGCATGCCTCGGATGCGATCGATCAGGTTTGCTACGCCGAGACTTGCTTGTATTTCTTGTGGTAGTGCTTCCCATACGTTCTGCTTGAAGAAATCGTCCTCGTTCTGACCACCAAGCATGACTATATGTTGGCCATACCCGAACTCTTCGTCCACTTCTTCACCGAAGTATTTCTTTAGGCAACGATCAAGCTGGTCTTGGCTTGCCAAATCTGGTTTCGTAAAGACTGCAATGGTACGTTTGTGAACTCCAGCTTTCTCCGTGATTCGGTATGAGTTTGAATTATCCTCATGGTGGTTGAGTGGTAAAGTCAGTAGAATGATATTGTTCTCATCACGCGCATATGCTCGTGCAAGGTTTTCGACCAGCTTGACATAGTACTCGGGCTGACCCTTACCGGCATGGGAGATTACTCCAGGTAAATCGACAAAGGACAAGTTACTCCAGCCGGGTGCTGATATGTCGAATCGAATAGTGTTTGGTGAAAATCTTTCAAGTTCGGTTGCAGGATATTGACCACTCAGCAGTTCTTCGATATCATGACCTGGGTTCAAGACGACTCTCTGTGCTTTGTTGATCAAGTCATCAAGCTTTGTACGATCTTGAGTACTACCAACAGCGATAGTTTGTGGATCAACCGCAGGTTGCCAGGGTCCATAAGGATTGTTCTTGGTAAGTCTTTTCTGTGTTGAATCATAGGTAAAGTTCTCCTCCACGTATATCGTGCATGACCACGAAGTATCGCCATTTATAGCGTTGCTCATGTTGATTTCCAAAGGACATCGTGTGCAGCATTCGGCGCTCTTCGGTAGGAAAATCGACGAAATGACTTCAAGTAACGACGACTTCCCTGTCGACTGATCACCAATGACTACTATCCTTGGTAACCTAATGACAGTATCAATTCGAAGCTCTTGCAGTTTCTGATTACAGGCGATGAGCTTCTCTGCGGCATCGCCCAGGATTGGCACATCATGATTGCTCATTCTGTCTTAGAAGTTGTAGTATTCGTCAAATTGTAGTAGAGGTAGAGTAATCAGCAAGAAGGAAGAGATGGAGGCTGGATAATCAGTAGATACAGAATTGAGTGGTGCATGGTGACAACAAGGAAGTTAGGCCTAAATCAAAAGGCAGTAGCGGGATGTTGCAGGGAAGTGGCTGGAAGATTGCAGAAGTCATCGTGACCGAGTGAAGGTCTCGGTCACTAGCTTTCACTCGAGCAGTACTGTTGCTCATTGTCGCGCATTGTAATTAGTGATGGCACGGCAGCGGTAACATGTAGGATACTGTCACCAATCAGACAGTCAGTGCTAGGCATGTCATGGGCGATAACAGCAGGAGTAAATCGACCGATCTTGTATCTTGTAAGGATACTTCTGGCATGAATGAGCAGCAGTGTTGAGTACAGAGTTGATCAGAAAGTGAAGGCGTGAAAGTGAGCTAGCTGCCGCCAATCACACCATAGCACGTGCTCAAGCTATGGGCACTTTTTCGGGCATGGTTTGGCGTCATAGCCCCTGTATTAGCCCAAAACAGAAGCAACAACGTGGTCACACCGACTGTGAGGCTGAAAGAAATTTGAGAAAGTCAATCTATTTTGAAAAGAGCCCAGAGCTTCAATTCACTAGAAGTCTGTTTGGTATCTTGCTACGAAGTTGCACGGAATATTAGAATAGACGACAATTCTCCAATATGTCCCTCCGAGTACCAGTCCGTGGTGGTGCGCCAAGCACTGCCCAAACAAAGGCCATCATCCTGGTCGGTGGTCCTTCTAGAGGTACACGGTTCAGGCCACTGTCTCTGGACGTGCCAAAGGTAGCTACCACTTGAGACAGCAATGCAGAAATGCGTGCTAACCATTGAAGCCACTCTTCGAAGTAGCGGGACACCCAATGATATGGCACAACCTCACAGCAATCGCCAAAGTCGAGAGCATCAAAGAGGTCATCCTGATTGGCTACTACGACGAAAGCGTCTTCAGAGACTTCCTCAAGGACTCACAAAAAGAATTCCCTCAATTCAAGATCCAGTATCTACGAGAATACCAAGCCCTAGGCACAGCAGGCGGTCTCTACCACTTCCGAGATGCCATTCTCAAAGGCCGACCAGAACGCTTCTTCGTCATGAACGCAGACGTCTGCTGCTCATTTCCACTCAACGACATGCTAAAACTGTACGACGACAAAGACGCCGAAGCAGTCATCCTCGGCACCAGGATCGACCCAACAGCAGCCACTAACTTCGGTTGCATCGTTTCTGACCCACCTACAAAACGAGTGCTTCACTACGTCGAGAAGCCCGAATCTCAGATCTCGAACCTGATCAACTGTGGTGTCTACCTCCTTGACGCTGAGACGATCTTCTCCGCCATCAAAAGCACGATCAAGCGACGCACGGAACGACCACGACTCATCGCTTACCCGTCTTCGGAGCACCTCGAGAGCTCATTCATTGCTGACGGAGACGACGAAGATGGCAAAGAGATCATCCGTCTCGAGCAGGATATCCTGTCCGACTTAGCGGATAGCAGGAAATTCTTTGTGCATGAGACCAAGGACTTCTGGCGTCAGATCAAGACTGCTGGATCAGCTGTGCCAGCGAATGCTCTGTATCTTGCCAAGGCATTCCAGAACCAGTCTGAGGAGCTCGCTAAGCCGTCTGCGAATATCCTTGTGCCTGTGTTCATTCACCCGACCGCTCAGATTGATCCTACGGCTAAGCTTGGTCCGAATGTCTCAATTGGTCCACGGGCGATTGTTGGTCCTGGTGTGAGAATTCGGGATTCGATTGTGCTTGAGGATGCAGAGATTAAGCATGATGCTTGCGTCTTGTACTCGATTATTGGTTGGTCGAGCAAGGTTGGTGCTTGGGCTAGAGTTGAGGGTACGCCGACACCTGTCACGAGTCATAGTACAAGCATTGTCAAGAATGGTGTCAAAGTTCAGAGCGTGACTATTCTGGGCAAGGAGTGTGGCGTTGCGAATGAAGTCCGGGTGCAGAACTGCGTCTGCTTGCCTAACAAGGAGCTCAAAAGGGACGTTACAAATGAGGTCATTATGTAAAGCCTTGCATTTCGCGAGAAGGATTGGGATTTCTGCTCCTGCTGCTTCTTGATATAGACTACTTATAGACCTCCCACACAAAAGTCCTGTTACCCATGCAAACCTAGAACCTCTTTCGCTCATCTTCCTTCCACGATTATAGCATCCCCAAAGCAGCATTGACACTCATACCGAGCAATGCGAGCTGTGCCAACCAGAATGCACCACCAATCGATCTTCCCTTTCCGCTGCTTCCCTGTGGACTCGTGATATAACCGTATGCATACAATGCTCTTGACAACACCCAGACAGCTCCCGCGATCGGTGTTGCAGTGGGATAATGCAGTCCACTGAACAGTAGTAGTGCGATTGTCTGTGGCATGTTCTCCATCAGGTTTCCATGTGCTCGTTGGGCGCAGTTGAACTTATATGCATCAGCGCTAGTTTTGACTTGTTCCGCTGTTGCATAGGGATTTGGATAAGGGACTTTTGCGGCTTTGCGAAGGGTAGTCACGATGCTGCCTTGGACAAAACTCATGAGAGGTAGGACGCCGAGCGCGATGATGGCTGAGTAGCCGTACCCATCTGGTAGTACGATTGCTTTGATGCTCATGGTTGATTGGAGGTGGAATTATCGGATGTGGTGCTGATGTTATTAATTTGAGATGGTTGAGCTTTGAGCGTCAGTATGAAGTTTGAACGAAAAGATACTCAGATGCAGGATACAGTTGTCTGTTAGCAGGATAAAATCGTTTGCTGTTCACATGTGGCAGGTGCAACCGGACTAAAGACGGTTGAAATTATGCAGGTACAACTGCGGCTTCGGAACAATCATCTTGCCGAAAGGAGGCATGTTGTCGACGACGTGGCAGATGGTAACCAGGCAGCGATATCACGGAGATAGATCTAGCAAAAGCAGAGAAGAGGTCTCGAAAGTATTCGGGCCTCATTGAGTACTTAAGTACATCATGCAGCTACAGCAATAGCGTGATCACATCAGCAGAGCTAGGGCCCTATGGGAACGCCAGGCCATGAGCTCTACGGGTGGCCTCATACAAGGATGGTCTGACGATTGGCAGCAGTTGAAACATTGTCGAAGTTTCGCTGTGTACTCACTTGACTTGTATACGTCCCAAAAAGAGGCCAGGAAATACGAAATTGCAGAGGGTTAAGCTGATAATCAAAGCGCCTATCTTGAGCCCTAGACGAGTAAAGAGGTAAGGTATAAGTCGATGAATTGATTACGCCAACGACCAACATGTAGACAGGTCGTCTCAACCAGGAATAGGGCTTGAAGTAACTTGAAGTTGTCGAGGAAAACGTGGGTCAGTAGTGCTCGCTTCAGATCCGCCCACACAGCACTTTTTTTCATAGTTTGATGAATACGACGAATCCCAAGTCAACATCGAGGGAGAGATCTGATTGCCCGGTGTAGAAATAGCTCGTGTGATCAGTAAAAGAAAGTGTAAGCCGGCCTCATGAAGACACGTCAAACAAGCTCGAACATTGTGCGAGTCATATACAGAAAGTAATAGCCCCGCATTGACTCAATTTGATATTTTTGTGTACTATGCAGTCACAAATTAGATGCTAGCCCATACAAACGTGTGATCGTATATTCGTGCTTTAACACTTCGTTCTACGGTCACAGAACCAACATGGCAGAAAATGCAGATCGTGAGCCTCCAACGGCAGATATAGCCAATCTGCACCTCGACGAAGTCACTGGTGAGCGCGTGTCCAAGTCTGAACTCAAGAAGAGACAGAAGCAGCGGGATAACGAGCGCAAGAAGGCAGAGAAAGCTGCTGCTGCTCCACCCAAGCCAGTCAAGGAGAAGAAAGAAGGTGAAATAGACGAGTCGAACCTCAATCCAAATGTGTGTATTCCTGGTCCGGTCGTGTGCTCAGGCTAATTCAACTCCAGCAATATTTTGAGATCAGAAGTGGTCGCGTGAACAAGCTACGGCAGACCAAGGATCCGAACCCATATCCTCACAAGTTCCACGTCAACACAGATCTACGTGAATTTGTCACACGCTATGAAGCTCTCAAGCCAGGCGAGCACAAGAAGGATGTCGAGATCAGAGTGGCAGGTCGAGTCTACGTCAAGCGAGTATCCGGCGCCAAGCTGGTCTTCTACGACATAAGGTCGAATGGCGCCAAAGTCCAGATCATGTGTCAGTCACAAGAAGCCTCTGGAGAGGTACCTTTCGAAGCACAGCATGAGCCATTGAGGAGAGGAGACATCATCGGTGTGATAGGATATCCTGGCAGAACAGCTCCTAAGAACAGACCAAATGAAGGTGAACTATCTATATTTGCGCAGCAGGTCGTACTTCTCACCCCATGCCTGCACCAGATACCGAGCGAGCACTTTGGCTTGCAGGATGTGGAGACACGATTCAGACAGAGATACTTGGACCTGATTATGAACAACAAGAGCAGAGATATTCTGATAACGAGATCCAAGATTGTGCAATATATCCGGAACTACTTCGACTCCAATGGCTTCATTGAGGTTGAGACACCAATGATGAACACAATCGCAGGTGGAGCAACAGCTAAGCCATTCGTAACACACATTAATGAGTACAATGCTGATCTGTTCATGCGGGTTGCTCCTGAGCTGTACCTCAAGATGCTGGTAGTGGGTGGTATTGACAAGGTCTACGAGCTGGGCAAGCAATTCCGAAACGAAGGTGCTGACTTGACACACAATCCTGAATTCACCACTTGTGAGTTCTATGAAGCTTATGCCGATGTATACGATGTGATGAATCGCACGGAAGAGCTCGTTTCAGGCATGGCCAAGCACGTTACAGGTGGCTATATCACCAAGTTCCACACCAAGGAAGGCGAGGAGTACGAGGTCAACTGGGAAGCACCATGGAAGAGGATAGACATGATTTCAGCACTGGAAGAAGCGACTGGCGAGAAATTTCCACCAGGCGATCAGCTACACACGTCGGAGACCAACGAGTTCTTCAAAAAGATACTCAAGAAGGTCAACGTGGAATGTCCACCACCTCTTACAAACGCCAGAATGCTCGACAAGCTCGTTGGAGAGTTCATCGAGGAGAAATGCGTTAATCCAACATTCATCACAGGTCATCCACAGATGATGTCTCCACTAGCCAAATATCATCGTGATAGACCCGGTATTTGTGAGCGTTTCGAGGCATTCGTTTGCAAGAAGGAAATCGTTAATGCTTACACTGAGTTGAACGACCCATTCGACCAACGACTACGGTTCGAAGAGCAGGCACGACAGAAAGATCAAGGTGATGACGAAGCTCAGCTGATCGATGAGAACTTCTGCACATCTCTGGAATTTGGTCTGCCTCCGACTGGTGGTTGGGGTATGGGTGTCGACAGGATGTGCATGTTCTTAACCGATAATTACACAATTAGAGAGGTCTTGGCGTTCCCGTTCATGAAGGAGGAGAAGGCTGGTGAGCGAGAAAAGTTTGCTGCTGAAATTGCAGGTATAGAGCCACAGAAGGCTGAGGACTTGCCACGGCCATAGACGCAATCGAAGACGAAAAGAATAGACCAGAGATGAATATATGAGGTATGATACCCATGTAATGCATGAATCTTCAGCACAGGTAGACCAAAATTCTACTGTTACGAAGCAGTCTCGAGGCTGAGGCATATAAGCACTTCTACCCGCACCAAACTCGGCAAACGGCGAGTGACAATAACAAACAAGCCACCTTCACTTTGCGGCATCACGAAACAATATCGTGTTTACTACTGTTTACGCGTCACCTTGAGACATGATATTTCAACATGCTACATTTACAAGTTCCCACAAGATTATCATTTCAATTGACTCGAATAGAACACTACCATCACCATGGCACGAAAAACAGCTAACAGTCTTGCTACCGCAGATGGAGGCGACCTTATAGCACTCGACACTTCACCAGCAAAGGTCAATGCGCCACCTGCAGAGTCTTCGATACGCGCTCAACCACATGGTCTGCCACCTTATACCTTCACCCCTAGCTCGACCAATCACAAGTCTTCAGTCGTTCAACCTCGCAAGAAGTCTAATGCGACCAAGCAGAAAAGACCAAGCTTGACTCGACCAAAGGTTACCTCAACGAAAGTGAAGAGGGAACCAAGATCACCAACCACAGACCTTGATCTGCTCGACACCCCAGACCGCCCCGAAGAGCTTGCGGCCGATGATGAAGTGCTGAACGCAGCATCGATCCTAATGGATTTGCACAAAGAAGCTCAGGATGTTCTCGAACAGGAAGACGCGCGAAAGATTCATGAAGTGGATGATCTAGGTCCTGTACCTTTCGGATCAGTGGTTCGCTTTACTCAACCAAGATACGGAACAAACAGATCGTCAAGTCCTAGGAAGCCATCGACGCCAGAGACACCAAAGATTAAGACACATCGCCTGACACCCAATGATCACGCGCATCCGAACGAGCCAACGCAGCCAGTTAAAACCAATGCAGCACCACCGGCCTCATTCACACACCTCGCCACCATAACCGAAGAAGACCAAGCCTACTTCACCAACCCAACCCTCGAAGCAATCCATAGCTCACCTGCGAAACCTGCATCCGTCCGCACACCTAAACTCAGACAAGTCGAAGTCGATGAATACGGTGTTTCAACTGTTGACTCGGAAAGTGACACCACTGAGCTCGAGAGCACGGAAGTCCATTTTACTGGCAATGATCGAGCACGAAATCCGCTTTATATGACGTCTGAGAAGGCTAGGGCTGCGGTGAGGAAGACTCGAAGGGTCAAGGAGGAGCAGAGTAGGGCAAAGGTCATGGATATGTTTGCCAGGGACGTTCCAACGACGAGTCCTAATGCCGAGTTCAAACGTGCTCAACTATCACTAGCTAATGAGCTATTGTCTAAGCTAGGTTCGAAGCATGGTGTCAATACTGCAGCCTCGACACGATCACCACCGAGTCGACCTAGAAAGTCCATAGGTATCACAACTGCCGAGGTCACACCACGAGCACGACATACTGGTCCAGTACACATATCTTCGCTACCAAAGCTCAACAGCACTCCAAAACCCTCAGTCAACCTCAGTCCTCGAGCAAAGCTCTATATCCCGAGACAACAAAACGAGCAAAAATCACCCCTACATTCTCCAGAGCGCGTACTGCTCAAAACACCACCTCGATCGCGAGCAGCGAATCAAGTCCCAGCTACGCCCTCGAGCGCCTTGCTGCTAGCAGCTCAATACGCAACCACAACCAACCCCGCCACACCAGGTCTAGGTGAGTGGCTTATGCATGCACGGAAGATGCATGCTGGTGGGCGGACGCCGAGTCTGGAGAGTATGCTTGGCAGGGCGGCTGGGCAGTATGGTGCGATGGAGCGTGGTGGAGCTGATGAAAAAGGGCAGGGAGTGGTGGCTAAGATTGAGGTGTTAACAGGCCAGGGTGCGGGTGAAGTGCGTGAAAGTGGGATGAAGGCAAGAGAGATGGGGAGAAGATTAGCTGGGATCGTGCATATGGATGTCGATGTCGATGAAATTGATGAAATTGAGGCGATGGTAGGTGATGGAGAAAATGACGTGGATGTCGTGGAAGATGGAGAGGTTGAGGATGGAAGTGAGGCTGAGACTGTCATTTTGACGCCCGCGTGGCAGAGGAGGGCAAAGGTCAAGGAGATGCAGTATTGAGAACATGTCGCCCAATGTACTGTGTTTAGCTGTAACATAAATATGAAGACGCTGGCTCTTCTTATAAACTTTTCCGCAAGTGCTGTGACGACGTGATTGGTGAAACTGTCCACCCAACCCCAGTATGGTATCGCTTCTTCAGACAAAGGAAGATGCACCTTGCCAACGACTTCTCGAATTCTTTAATTGGTTGGCCAAGTACCTGGAAATTTTGGGGCCGTCTTATTTCTTCTCTACGATTTTCGTTGTCCCGCCTCTACTATGCAACTCCTTATTCCACTTCCTTGTATTGGATCGTTTCGCCTTGGTTCCACTTCTTGAGGTGCCCTGTGAGATTCTGGAGCTTTACTTGTCCAAATAAGGATCCCCATGTCCAAGGACGTAAAAAATGTTTGATGCAGCAGCCAGCGTTATCTAGCTCAAAACAAACTCCAATAAGGAACGATCGGCCGCCAAAGCTAACGCACCGCTCGTGCTACGCATGCTGTGAGTAGTGGTGCCAATCCCAATGCACAGTGAGATATCGCGGGATGACCTCGTGCAGAATTGTTCGTAAGCTGCGAGATGTTGTGGATATGTCTAAGCAGAAAAGCATATCTCGACAAGCTGCCTCACACATCTCCCTATCTGTCTCACGTGTGATAATCCGATGCAGACTCATTGAATCAATCAATTTCTCAATTCGTGCTTTCTTCTCGTCAACTAGCACGTCGATTGGCAATGTGATCATCTGGAGGTTATGAAAGCGTTCTTTCAGTGACAAGGAAGGTCCATCCAGCTTACGAAGAAGGCATATTTCTCCGATACCTGCGTCGAAGAAAGTTGAAGAGTCAGACAAAGATGGTAATAAAGGACTTGTACGAGATTGATCTCGAAGAAAGAAATTTTGTGGAGGTACGAAGATTGGATGTTTACCGCGAGAGTGGAAAGAGGACTTGACCTTCACTATCACTCACATTAATGCCTTAGTGCCTGAGTGTCTTGTCAGTCTGACAGTCAAATCAGGTGATGTCAATCATGTTGTGTGGCTAATATACTGCTTTGGTCATGGTAGATACTGAGGAGAGCCTGTGTTTGGCGATTGGAGCGTGTCAAGTGAAAGGTCTATACTGTTGGAGTCAGCTGTGTTGATCGAGCTGCCTTCACCTGGTTCGTTACTGGAGTGACCTTCGTCAATAATATCACTCAACAAGCTATCTTCACTGGCGGTGTCGCTTGAGCCATCGTCATCGCTTTGGTCGAGCTCCTGCAACTGATTGAGCAGGAAGCCCATGTGATTGTCATTTACTGGAATGCGCGCACGATGGCTCCTCTCATAACAAACGACGACTGTGGTAATACGACACCAACCTTGTTCCAGTTCGAAGTCAGCTCGAATATCGTATAGACCGAAGCGAGCACAGATCGCGTCCAGCCGGAATTGGCACCGTAGGAAGAGCCAAAGTGTGACTTCAGGTATATCTTCAAGATGACAAGTGACCGACGCAGACAACAATAGCATGGCCGTGGTGCTGTGTGTGCGTAATTAGTGACGGGGCGACCTCACTCACCGCGATCTGGCATATACTGTCATCTGCCTGACAAGACAGTGCCTCATACGGCTTATGTGACTGTATATGTGTCTGCATGAATCTGAGACTAAGAACATCCCAGATGGAGGTTCGGAAGGGGTAGTAGAAGAGTAGGTAGTCATGTTAAGCAGATCAACAAAAGAATCATTCAATGGGAGTATTTGTTAGTGGAAAGACTAGAGCACAGGCTTACAACCTGCACAGCTACTTGCCTGAATCGTAAATTACCTTGATTCTGATATGCTGCCCAAGCATCAACCAATAAAGTAGAGTCCAGATCCGTATGTGTGCTGCGATTGCGCAGTCGAGTGGGACTAAATGAGCGTCCTTCCGATATTAGCATGCGGTGATCCCCTAACGTTCGTGCTTAGAGCGAAACCTGATCAGCTCGATCGCGCTGTTGGATATCGTCGATCAGTCCCTGCATTTCCACGTCGTTCAAGGGCCTTGAAGGGAATGGCCCAATACCTGCTTCTATCTTGGCAATACGGCATCGTCTTTGTCGCAGCTCGAAGTAGATAATTACCTTCCTCACATCGAAATCGCGTCTCAGCGAATGCCAGACAGGCGGCGATTGATTGCGGATTACATGGAAATCGACGGACCAGTCAACCACAATATTCCCAGTGGCCACGGTATTTCTTTGTTCGCCAACGAAGAGCATTCTGTAGATAGATCCGATATTTGTTGTGCTTATTGACAAAGCTTAATTGCTCAAATCGCATTGTGCTTGTTACCAAAATAGTTTATTGCCTCGACTCCGATAGACATGGTAAGGGGCAATGTCTATCTCCTTGTGACGGACAATCTATTACGGTCAACCCTAGAACTCCGCGTTCAACAAATCGATCTCGTAAGGCGAGAACAAGATAGGAGAAGACGGACCAGCGTCAGTGAAGTTGCTACCGGTATTGGCTCGATCAAGCCTTTGAAGATGTTTGATCAACTTGTTCACCTTCGACCGGGGGAAAGGCTTCGGAGGCCAGCCGCCGTCCGTAAGGTCAATCTTAGTGATGCGGCATCGACCTTGTCGTAACTCGAACTGTATACACAATATTGAGTCATGCATACGAGGGGTCAGACCTAACCAGTTCCGCGGAAGGATATCTTGTAGCCAAAATTCTATGCTCCATTGGAGTGTAACATTGCTAAACGCTGCTGCACTGCCCGATAGCCTTACTAACAATTCACTTTGCGCAACTTGGCTGATCTGGTCGTTGTATTCACAACAGAGTACTCGATGCAGAGGCAATGATGTAAGCAGTGTCATCAGATTCGGTGACCTGTTGTGCTTATGTGCGAACATTCCGAGGTCGACTCGAGACAGGTTGTGGAATCGCTGAACAATTTGCAGTGGGTTTAGTATTTGAAGACTGTTCCATACATAGGGGGATGCATGGTTCCGCACAGTGCTGATACCAATGTCGAAAAATCGGTGGTTGATAATAACTCCGTCAAAAGCCATATGAAGTTCACCGGAGTGAGTGTTCCGAATTGCCTTCGTAGCCAGCTCACGGAACAGATGGTTGACCATTAGAGGAGCCATTGGTACTGTCAAAGAGCTATGTCTGGCACACTGGCATTCGTAGGCTTTCCATACGTCTTCATAGAATTTCTCTAAAACGATGAGTTTCAATTCGTAGGGCAGTTCCGAGAATGGGAACGACTTCTGTTTCTTCTTTAGTGCTTGGATAAGTTTCCTTCGCATATTGTGAACTTGTCGGAGAAATTGTAGGCGAGCCATGATTGTGACGTTAGTGGAGTTTTTGAGTAGAAATTCCGGAGAAGCTGGCAAGGTTTAGTGAGTATATATATATAGGTGCGTGATGCTGAGCCAAAGGAATGCAGTTAAGTCGAGCTTTGTATGCTTTGTAAGTTGGTCAGAATGCGCATTGTATTTTCTGACACGAGGCTCCGTTGCTGGACTGCCATTGTGCTTACTGGAAACGATGGATGTGAAGGTCGTCAACCGAAATTCGACCAAAGATGTGAGCGAAACTTGGGAGGGATTGAGGTAGGTTTGCAATGAGGCAGGCTTTTCTATTAGCTTCACTCCGTGCTTGGACAGAACACTCCCCAGAGATCATGGTAAATGTGCTATGCATATCATGGGTAACTCTGCTCATTCTTCATACTCGGCCCGGATGTGTTGTAGCAGACGATCGATTTGACTTCCAGCACATGCTTCGGCAATTCGTATGCACTATCTTTCATTATAAATAGTCACGAAATGGAAGGCTTTGCAATTCCGCGGCAGTATCCCGCTGCAAGTCTTCTTCGAACGTTTCACAGCGGACTCTCGTCCATCCTTCAGTCTCTGGTTTGCCTTTCATTAGGTCGACTACAGCAGATAAGTGTCCTGCCGAGAGTGGAACATCGGGTTTCGACCTTGTTGATGCTTTAATACTCGCCATAGAGCAAGTTCCAGCCCGATAGCGAAAATGAATCAGGCAGGCGAGTAAAATTGTCTTTTTCTTTACATCGCCTGGCAATGCCCACCAGCTGTCGAAGTCCATGGTAGCCAACACGATGGTGAAAATCAATTCTGTTTCGCCAAGATCGATTTGGTTTTGTCTCAGCCTCCGACCAACTTCGACTGCTATTTCCTTTTCGATCTGCACAGTATCGGTACCGTCAAGGACTTCGCAGATATCGCGTTGAATGAGAAAGGTGTATACTGTGTGTCGTTCACTCAATAGCATACTTAAAGAAATCAGGTCTGTGTGACAACAAGCTCAATCTTCGATTTCGATATCTGCAGCTCAACGCGCCGGGCAGCTAGTCTACGACAATAGCCGTGCCTGCTGTAGCTCCTGCAGCTTTACGATTTCGTCTCCGTCTACGTTTGCGTATGGTTGTTGTAGCTACTGTATTCTTCATAGCTTTCATAGATGTAGCAGACCTGCTGGTAGGCTTTGGAATCCCGCTTCGTCCAGGGCTCTTCCTCTCCGTCTTTGCTCTCTTCTTTTGTAGCCTCTGGAGTGCGCTGTCAACCTTCATCACGTGCGCTTGAGCTTTTTGAGGCTTCACCATCTTCCTACCCCAAGATCGTGCGACTTCGTTGATCGTGCTTTGAACTTGCTGTCTTGCAATGTCTCTGGTCGTGCCCCTCCTCAAGAGTGTTTCGTAATCCGTGCAGCTGTGTCTGATATGAGCTCGAGCAGCCAGGTCCATAACCTTGCTTAGAGCCAATTTCTGAGTCCTGCCCACTCTGCCGCTTCTTTTCTGCAAAGTGTGCTTGAGCAGAAGTTGTATGCTGTCCTTCGGAATCGATGGATAAAGCTGTAGTAATTCCGCTCTCATCTTATCTTCCAGAGCTTCGTCCTTCATCACGACTGCCGCAGCACGAGTCGATTTTGTGGCTGCATTCATCACGAACACTTGGTCTCTGACATCGCGAGGTACACGAATGCCCAGTAGCTTCTTGTCTTTGGATTGTACAACGTAAACGATCTTGCCCGTCTCTTGTGTCAACTTCCGAGAATTCCTGGTAACGTACACGTCGCCTTTTCTGACCAAGACATAGCCTTTTGGCTCTGGCGTTTCCTCGAACAACAACTTTTCTGGCGGCATTATTGACGGTGTAATGCCGGCTTATAGTCTCGACTCCGTCAAGTACACAAACGGCAGAGTATTTTAGTGTGCTGAAGGTTCTAGCTCAGCTCTTTGTTCATTCTCCGCAAGCAGAACCTGACCTCTCAAAGGTGCAAATTGCCACTTTCACACACATCTTCGCGTGCTTGGCCCGCAACGCGCCTTTACGCGTATTGCGAGCCTATCGCATGTGAGGAAGAGCGAAGCTTCATCAGCTAGTATTGACCGGGTCCGTGGTGATTGCCGTCACACTCTAGGACGTGTCTAATCACAAACCACTAGCTTTCATCTTAATGCTTGTACATCCTAGCCGCAGGATACCTGTCTTCCAGAAGAGCGAAGATGACGGCGCATAGTCTGACAATATGGTGTGCTCCATCTGCAAACGATTGATCTCAAGCTCAGGCAGGGAGAGACAAAGGATGAGGTGATGACCGTGAGGTCAGCTCGCGTACCTTGCAGCCACGATGGATCCTTTCTGAACAAAGTTCCGGGCATTTTCCCTGTACGGGATAGTAGGTACCCCCACGCTGATAAGGAAGTCGTGCATGATCCTTATCAGCCGTGTTCCTGCTCTCAAGAACACAACTATGCATCAACGTTTGTTGCTCTGTCTGACCAACGCTTCACCGCTCAGAATGTCTGGGTGCAATGTCATACTATCTTCTCCTGGCAACATGAGCAAAAAGGCTAGAACTCCCGCCTTGAGACGAACTTCTCTGCTGACACAAAGCCATACCAGCAGCTCATTGCTAGGATCTCCACGCGAAGTAAAGGTTGAGAACGTTGAACAAGAAGAACAGATGGCAGGTTGCTTTCCTTCATATTGTGCCATGTGCGAGAAGGAAATATTATATGCCTCTAACCCACTTTATTGCTCTGAAGCATGTCGAAGAAAAGACTCAGTCAAACCTCTATCAGCAGCCAACATCATGTATGACTCGGTGCATGCCACTACGCCTGTCTCTCCTACTCGACCTATACTCAAACCCAGGACTCCTACCGGTGTACAGCCTGGCACATCACTGATTAGTACCCGGAGTCCTGCTGACATTCACGCCTTCAAATCCGATCTTGACCCAACGGAATGGAAGCCCAAAGCAATACGATGTAGTCGACCTGCTGCGAGTCGATACCACTCGGAAGCTTTTCGATATCTTTCATCTTTCCATCGAGCAGTCAATAAAGGTAATGACTATGGTGATACTCCTTATGACTTCGAACTTGGGGTTCCAGACATGACTGCTATTGCTGCTACAGTCCCCAACACTCCCAGCCTAGGCAATACTCCGACCACGACTGCAAGCAGTTGGAGCATGGGCACGAGTCTCGGGTATACCAGTAGTTGTTATGACTTCAAGACACGACCTTTGGCTCCTCGACACAATCGATGGTATTCGGCTAGTGTTGTTGCAGGCAGTGGGATTGACCTTGTTACACCACATATTCCACCATCCACCAAATATGCAAAGCAGCATGTGGTCGGCAGTCCAAGGGCTCAAGGTGGACTGGGTGCCATCTTCGGCGCAGACGCTGAATAGAGCTCCACTGGCTACTCCGATTGAATAAGCAGCAAGAACCAGTGTGACATGGTCACAAGCATCAGCTTACCGGGAAATCTACTCATCACTGACCGAAGTCGCTCTTTATGCCGTACGAGGCAACATTAGCTAGCATGTCAGCAACCGGGATCATTCTGGCAGAGACGCTTTGTAGTACTTTGTGCATCAACTTTGTTCTGTATTCTTTCCCTTGCTTGTTCTATCCTCGTTGGATTTTCTACTCGTCAATGGTCTGCTCTCATCCTCATCACTACTCGCCAAGTCATCCAGCTCGAACTCATCCGCATCCCTCTGTCGTTGCATTTCCTCGTCCTTCTTTCCCACCAAAGCGTCCCTCTGCGCGACCTCCGCTCTGCTAGGATACGGCAAATCGCACCTGCCATCCCTCAACCCCCTAAAATACCGCCTATAGCTGAACCAAGCCACCAGCATTCCCAGTAGACTCCCAGCACTAATATCATAAACATCATGTCGATAATCCGCCATCCTACTCAGCGCCACAAGTAATGCACCAACCACAGGCGCGCCCGCCAATAAACACCTCGCAAAATCCGTTCTCGGCCTCATCACATGCATCTGGCCAGCCAGCCATAAACTCAAGTATCCAAGTCCCGAGAACGCGAAACTCGAATGACCACTGGGGAAACTGCGCCATCCATCTTGCAGTCTCCTGTCATGAGGCGCGGAGCAAGCCTCGATCGTCAGAAGAGTGGTCGCGCTGGTCCCCGGTGCCGGCTGACATCGAGATATGAGATCTGGTCGCGGTCTTCCTACGGCATTCTTGACTAGATCTGTGAGGAAACTGGTCAGAGTTATGCTGATGATGAAGCCGAGAATTGTGACGTGAGATTTGTGGAAGCCTGGTCGAGCGATTAGGGTGTAGAGAATAAAGAACAATAGAGGAGCGACGCCGGCATAGATAATGAGTTGCAGGACGGGCACGCGTTCGGGATCTGCGAAAGGATAGGAGATCGAGGTATCGGAGAGAGTGAAGTAGCGTTTGAAAGGGGTGATGAAGAGGCGAGACTAAAATCTATTAGCTGATGTGATATCAGGCGGTTGAATGTGCATACGGCGAAATAGGCTAATTGTAGAAGGACATAGCCAACGTAGTCTGCGGCATAGGAACGCTGGTAGAAGCGGACAATTGCTCCTGAAAGTCCAGGCTTGTCTATGAGAGCTGTCATATTGAGCTCAGTTCGGTCTTGTAGCTTGAGAGGCTTTACCGGCTCTTCACAAGTGCCACCTGCACGTTGGCAGCACCAGCAACATGGTTGTCCGAATTGCTGCTATAATTGAATTGGAACTGATGTGTCTCAAGTACGTATAGTATTCACTCTCCGTATATGACTAGTTCTGATTGGCTGCATGCTTGCTCCATATCTGTACCACGAGCACTATACTATACATCGCACGTGCTTGCATGTGTGTGCTACATGATTTCAGCATCTACATTCTCGTTATACGTTTTCGATTGATCCAGACGCGTCGCATCGATGCGCAGGTGTCACAAATACTTCACAAGCGACAATGAAATGAAGCGCAAGCACAGCACATTTCACCTGCGCAACTATACGAATCTCCCTTGATCAACCTCTCCTCCACCACCACAATGGCTCAGCCCCAGCCCCAATACCAACAGCAATACATCCCCTGGTTCGAAGCTGAATACCCAGCACCACCACCCTTCTGGCGACTCTTCACCTCCGAAAACCTCGCCGCCCTAGAAGAAGCAAAATCCGCACCAGACTACTCCCCATCCTCCCTCCCGTACGACCTAAAAGTCCTCATCCCTCCACCCGTTCCTGCCAACACAAACGCATTCTACAAAGTCTACGGCACAGAATCCCACATTCCACCGAAACCAACACTCCCAGACCCAGATACTCAGCTTCTCGATTTTGCAGCTCTAAGCAAATCAGGGAATCAACGTGATCACGCGAGAAAGTTATGGCATCTGTCAAAATCCTTGATGTTGAATTTTCTGGAACTGAGTACGGTTATGGGTGTTGGACCGAGTGAATGGGAGGAGAAATTGATTGATGTGGATGTGCTGATGAAGAATATTAATGGGGTGATTAATACACTACGACCGCATCAGGGAAGGGAGGCGCTGAAGGCGTTGCTGGAGCGGAAATTGGAGGAGGGAAGAGAGGAGATGGAGCGGTGTGATGCTTTGAAAGGGGAGATTGAGGAATTTTTGAGGAGTGTGGGAGAGGAAGGGAAGCTGGACAAGAATGAGGATGTGGAAATGGAAATGGCAATGAATGGCATTGGCGTGAGTGGACATGTCAATGGTTTTGTCGACGAGAAAGAGAGAAAGAAGACTGAGGAACCGAAGAGGATGTGGCAGATTCTTGATGAGATTAGTGATGATGACGAGGGTTGAACCAGCAAGGGACGACTTGGTTCTTTCAGGAGTTCTGTCCAAATCATTCCTCCTCTGCAGATCTTTGGAACTAGTCACAGCTATATACTGTCGGCCGACGAGGCTGTGTATGAAAAAAGCGACCATTACCAATGGTCAGAAGAGGTCCAAAGGTTTACGGTCAATATCGTGGGACGATCGTCTGCGTCGTACGAATTCCAATCGTCCGTTTTCGTCCCGATCGACCGCAATGAACGATTTACCCTGGAACGGATCATTTGACGGTGGACATAGTCTCCCCTGAACAGGGTGATAGTGGCAGAGGCATGCAGACGGACATGCTTTGCAACAAGTCTTG
This sequence comes from Pasadenomyces melaninifex, assembly GCA_022813495.1. Taxonomy (NCBI): domain Eukaryota; kingdom Fungi; phylum Ascomycota; class Dothideomycetes; genus Pasadenomyces; species Pasadenomyces melaninifex. The sequence continues at coordinate 27,406 of JAKLMI010000094.1, forward strand.
CCTTGGATGATCCGCTCAGCAGCCGCAGAGATCTCTCTTTCGACGCCTGGCTGGGCAAGGTCAGCCTGAGAAAAGCTTGGGTGCTTAAATGCGATCGATTTGCCGACAACTTCCCAATCTCTGAATGCAGAGCTTTGTTGCACAACTGGTGAGGCAGCCCTTGGGCTAGTTGACTCACAGTCCCACAATTCAGGGTCTCCGGACAGGCGATTGTTGTACTTTATGGTCACGATCGTCATACTGACCAGGAATATATTCAGAGCACGAGTAGGGACCGCGGTTTGATCTCTAAGGGGCTGTATGTCTTTGAGAGTGATTCTGATGCAGCTCAAGATCGAGCCGGTCCTCGTGGGTTGCAGCAGTCTATTGTGCAATAGTCTTTCAGCTAATTTGTCGTAGTGGTCCGTGGTTGACATCTTTTTGAATTCTTTCACAGGGTATGCGCTAGCGATATTGAGGAAATCCATCATGTCCAGAAGTGTGATTTTACAGTACTTGAGGATTCTGTGAAGGTCTTGGGACTGCTCCTTTCGATGATAGCAAAGCCACCGCACCAGAGTTCGGCATTCTGGGTACTTGAACATATCGAGTGCAGCTATCATAGAGCAGACTTCGCTCAAAAGCACTTGAAAGGTTTTGGGTGCGTCCCAATACCCTTTCCCGTATTTTGCAATATATCGTGTAGCATGGAGGCATGTCATGATCGCTGAAAATACGTCCATGCTAGAGGTATCGTCCGGGTATGGCAATCAATGTCTCTCAATCGGCTTCTGGGTTATAAATAATTGCGAACAATTCAGTGGACTTGAACGGGATGTTGTGGTTCTAAGTATCCCCAGCTGCAGACACGACTGACTCGCGCCATCAGCTTCAAGGACGTTCGCCGTGGTCAACGTGGAATTCTATTCGCGGGCAACGATGTCTCGGGCCAGGCATCGCGAAAGAGACGAATCATTCCGACACATAATAACCCAAGATCGTGGTATTCGCTTCAAGATCGGGGACCCGTCGCCTGATACGCGAGTCGATGCGATCTTACCGACATGGATTGGCTTGGTGGGACAATCGGATAAACGCTTGGTATAAACGAATCTATGGTTCGTGAGTGGGTAACGTCTAGATCCTCTGAGCATCAGGCCATCAAGCTGTACCCGACAAATGCATAACCGATGCCACAAGCGAACCTCGTTTGCATTTGCCATGCGTCCCTACTACTGCTGCAAGTTGAAGCGAGATCGGTTCAAGATCACCTGACATTGTAAGGATCTGATCGTGCTAGATTGGTTCGAGTGGACTGAGCCCATACAGCTCTCTTATGTGGTCCAGTCGCCGGCATTGGTCAAGGATCATGGCATATGGGAAGAACCGAAGCTGCACAGCGTGACAAACTCCACGTATGTTATGGTTGTTGAGGAATCACTTCGTTGCCATATTGTCGACGCAAAATATAGGCAACAGCACACCTGTTGGCTAACAAGGACCATCGTGATAAGTGAGGACGTTTCAGCGCCCAGTTGAGCTTCATATGGTCACTGGATATGCAGAGTAGTGGCTTGATTGCAACATGAATAGACGGACCTACAGATATGCTTCTGAACACAGAGCTGAAACAGAAGATGAACGCGATTACATCGTCTATGTGGATCCCCCCAGGCGCTCTTCCTATCGAAGACGTCGTCGGGGTAGCGAGAATCCCAGGATTGAGACTCGATATCCGGACGAAAGTCAAGAAACGCCGTCGAACGAGCGCAGGGATTCTTTTGAGCGCCTCCCACCTAGACGAAGCACCGAACATACAGATCATTATACCAGAGTAGATGAGGTCAAAGAACAAGCCAAGGCACAAGCTCGTGAAGAATCTCGGGCCAGCGTAAGACGCACGCTGACAAATCTTGACAAAGTCGCTGGTGGTGATGCTCGCAAGTACTTTCGTGTCAAATATGGTATCGATATCCGCCTAGAGAAAACATTGGATGAGCTTGAGGACGAAGACCGTCTTCGAGCTTCGATCAGAGAGGCAGAGCCAAACCCAGTTTTCAACAGAAGACCTGAACGAGCACGTCGCTCAGCTGGTGACAGAGGAGACACGGCTGAGCTAGCGGATAAGCATGAAAGCTCGGACAGCGATAGTGACGATGGCAACGACGAGCGAGCCCAGGACCTGATTGACGCGATAATGGGACCCACGAACATGACAGACAAAAGACCGCCATCGCGCTAATGTGAGCTGCTTTCTATTTCGACACGGTATCAATCAAGCAGCTGAGCTAATATTAAGTCTCTGTAGAAGCTCACAGCTTTCTCTATCCTTGAAGTCTATGACTGTTGCCACGTTCATTGTCAACGAATCACCTTCAATCTCCTCAAAATCTTTCATTCACACCAGGCTGCTCCTGCACACCACCCGTTCCTCGTCCAACTGTCGCTCCAGTACTTCCAATATCACCTGGCGCCACAGAGTGAGCACCGGCATGCGTACCAGGCGCAGTATCTGCTGCTGTGCCAGCTGGCACACTCCTCACATCCTTAGTTGTGTCAGCGCCAATTCCATGGTTGTGTCCAACATTCTGATCGAAAGCCTTGGTCTCAGCCATTCCTTTCTGAGCGATTGCCTCGTTTTGTGCGGCACCTGGGCGATCTGCTGTTCCGAATGCTTTGTCGGTCTCGGACATGGCGGTTCCTCGGATGGCTTCTCCCATGCCATGTATGCCTTTTATGCCGGATTTGATTTGGTCGCCTATACTGCCTGAGTTGGATGACATGATTGCGTGAGCAGTTGGGATGAGTTGAAGTTTTGTGATTTTTGGATATTTCTTCGAGCAGTATATGGTCTTTGAGCGTGATAATGCAGATAAAGTATTGAGTTATGTTGATATACTTGAGCAGTAGTATGAAGCAGAGTTTGGTTCGTGACCCCGGGATGACATCCTGGAAGCGATTATGAGGCGATGACGTAGGCGCGAATTGCGCGCTCCGTCATCACGGCTGATCCAAAGCAGACAATTATTGACTTACATTCACAGTGTAATATAGATAAAAAAACAACTATTAATAGGTCGTCAATAATGTTGCATATGCGATGAGGTACATTGTGCAGCCGGTGGCAGTTTATATTGAGCAAAAAGCCAGCTTGGTTGGCAAAGGTGAAAAAGAAAAGAATACTACATGCTGGACTCGACCAGAATCGAACTGGATTCCTACTAAGCTATATGTACTTAGCAGGCGGCTCTTCCATTGAGCTATCGAGGATGAAACGCACGTAGTCTTGGACAATGGCCTCGAATATACTCTCGAAGTTTGTCATTGGACATATATATGCTGTACACCAGAAGAAGTTCAAGCATGAAGCCTGATGCACTACTTACGAACAAATTTCAATGCTCAGTCCATCCTCACACGATCGCAGATTGTCTCCAGAAAAGCGCTTTTCGTCCTACTGCCTGACATGGGTTGACCGTGTTTTGACAATGTGCAGGATGCAGCAGTCCGGCTTGCTTGCTTAGATTTGGACATCAAGTTCCGTTATACCACCGCGTGAGGATGAAATGAGCTCGATCTACAGAGGCGATGATAATCGGCATGAACAAAAATGTCACTGTCACTGTTACATACACTATGGTGCAGATGGTAGCAATGCCAAGCAGTGCGGCAATGACACATCCAAAACCAGTGAACACGAGATCCAGCATCCACTTGATTGTGCTTGGTTTGTGCCGCTTGAATGGCATCGTATCGAGCTCGTTGTTGTCGAAGAGACCTTTTCCCAAGCGGTGATGCCTGTCTACCAGGTAAAGCCACGTCAAGAAATCCTCCAGAGCATCGGCCTGAATAGTATATTTGATCGTTTGTCCTGGTTGTGTGACAATCCAGCAAGGTCTTTGCATCAACGCGAGATACATTGGCGTAATGATCCCGATGATCTGTGCTCGTTCTGACTTGCCCTTCCTATGCACAAGGAGCCAGAGGTTTGATGCAGTGAAGACTTCTAGGTCGTTGCTTGGGTATACCCCGTGCTTGTGGCCTTTCTCAGCACAGATCAGTCCAACATTGATTTTCTCGATATCCCTTCGTGTTCGTGATAGCCATAGATCTAGCGGCGCCGAGTCGTTCACGTCAAGCGGAATGCTTATTGAGGGACCATCACCCTGCGATCTTGCTTCTAGCACTTTGTCAATCTGCTCCCTGCTTGTAGAACATATCCTTTCAGCACAACTTTTGTCCAGACTCGAGTCATACGACACGAGAGCATCAGCGACATCTGTTAAATGGTAAATTCCCTTCATATCCTGCAATGGTCTCCACTGCATCACATTCATACATAGCTGTTTATGGCTGAGGCTATAGTCAATTAAGGACTTCTCACTGTCGGAGGCAATCGCCATGAGAGCGAAGATACTATCACGACTGTCTGCACAGTGTTTTCCTCCGAAAGTAGTCATCAGCTCATGGAAAGGTAGTCGTACTTGTCTGCCTCGTGGTTGTTGGCACGCCTTAATGAAAGTGACAAGCGAGCTTCTGGACACATGATTGTACCCATAAAGCAGGGTATCGTGATCATTGCTCCTGTAGTGTTCCCACATGTCCTTGTTCTGCGAAATCTCATGGACCATCCATAGGAGATTCTGCCATATTAACTCAGAGCCCGCGTATAGGACTCGAATGTCCTTCGCACAAAGCACTTCTGACACAACCCAGAGCCGTTGCCAATATTCTTGTTGGCATATATCAGCCATTTTGGCAGTACATCGTCCTTCCAGTCTAAACCGGATGTTTTGCTAGCCTGTCTCAACATTTGCTTTCTGTCATTCGATCCAGCAATGCGATCAACTATTGACACCGCCGATTTGACTCGGAGGAAGTATGTGGGAAACACAGATACAATACTGGTAGGCTTCATGCCAAGCCAACTTACAACGCAATGAGCCTTGCTGTAGATCTCAGCCATGCGCCGCACCTGGTGATTTCGTTCGAGTATGTCTGCTTGATTGATACACAGTGCATCGATCTATAGTTTTCGTTGTCGAAGTTCGTGCTTGCTATCCAGAGTAGATACGTAGATCAAGAATTCGTGGAGGTTGTTGCGAACAGGGAAAGGACAACCATTGATTGTAATTGATTTTGAGGGAACATCGGAACCCCAAACATAAGACAGTGCGATGTGTGAGTCGTCAAGCGCTTGGGTAGTCAAGCTGCAGATTACATGTCCCTTCGAGCTCAGTGGCAGGACCTCGATGACTCGAACTTCGTTCGTCTCGGTATCTAGAGGAGGATATGTGAAGACACGATTTTCTGTTTCAGTCGCTGCTGAGATGGACTTTTTCATGTTAAAACGATGTGTATCATGTGTGGAACGGCAAGACAAAGATCGTGATGGTAAGAAATGGTTAAGTAGAATCATCAGCAGGTGCTTCGCTGTTTTGCACCATTTTGGCTGTGACTGCACAGCTTCTATGTTACCTTCTGTACCTCAGGTTCGGTGCAAAGTCGGACTCTCCAACACACGATGCTGATCATCTGTACCCATGGTGCGGTGACTCGTCGCTTCAAGCTTAGCATAGTCCTGGACCGAGCATAGAGCAATCCCGTGGGAGCCGTGCCAGGTCGGAGAGGACGATGACATAAATTCTACCGTACGTAGCAACATTGAATGGACAGGATTGAGTGTCGAGCGGAAGTTGAGATCATGTAGCCGCCCTGCCGCCTAGTGGGACGCCTATAGGCGTAAACTGCCAAGCTTTGACCCTGTGAGAGAAAGTTAAGGAACCAGATCCCCCAAGCTAGTATCCCGGAATTCCTGGTGAGGCCATGAACACCGATCATGCATGAGAGGCGCATGTCGGGTATACGTCTTTGTCCATCATTAGTTGACTAATTGCTACCGTGCCACGTCCCAATCAGAATAAGTTGGCGGTTGTTTGCCCTGAAAAGCACTAAAAATCGCCAAGTTATTCTGATCAGGACGTGCGTGCTTGTCGAATACACAAACCAAGCTGAGCAAGACAGTATGCAGCAAGCAAATATAGTATGCTCACGACCTTGCACCTCCGCTCGAGCAGAAAGAACCATACTTCGACCTCATATCTCAATGTCAAATACTCGAGCCGCATTTCCTCCCAATATCTTCCTACCAGCCTCTTCATCAATGTCGACACCATTGATGGCAGCAAGGTTACTCGTCACACTAGCCCATCGCCCTTCACCTTTCAGAGGTGGAAAGAAAGGATGATCTGTCCCAAACATTAGGCGATCCACTCCCTCAGGCCCAGCAGCTTCTATCGCTCCCTTCAGTCCTGCTGTTCCGTATATTACCGCATCAAGCCAGATGTTCATTTTCAGCACATCCCAAATACTCCTTTGCGGACCTTGCTTGTCGCCTCCATTCGACATAAATTCTCGTTCGTGCTCAACACAGCTCTGTATTCGTCCTGCTAGAAACGGCAATGTGCCTCCACTGTGTGCAAGTAGCATCTTGAGCTTAGGAAAGCGATCGAATACGCCTGCTAAATACATCCTAGTGACGGCAATTGTTGTTTCAAGTGGGAAGCCTAGAGCGAGTGGGAGGACGTGGCCTGATTTTGCGATGGTCCCAACGCCACCGAAAGCAGAGTCTGGTAGTCCGTAGTGAGGATGTAGGAAGATCATGGTGGATGTTTGCTCGAGTGCTAACCACAGCGAGTCCATGGCGGGATCATCGAGTCCAGATCCTAGTCCTGATGTGCCGAGGATGATGCCCTTGACGTACTTGAGAGAGCTTAGTCGGTTGATCTCTGACACGATCTCGTCTGGAATTGCGGAAAGTGGTAAGCTGGCAAATGCATAAAGGCGTTGTGCTTCTTTCGTGGAATTTTGTGTTTCGCATGCTGTGTTCAGATCGTTGTTGATTTGCTGAGCTGCGGACAGTGCTGTGTCTGAAGGAAGGAAGTCAAGCCATGGGTTTGCAAGTGAAACGACAGAAATGGAGATGTTGTGCAATTTCATGAATTTGAGCTTTTCATCCCATGAGGAATAGGAGGAATCGACTGGTCGACCTCTTTTCCCAACAGGCTTAGACGAATCATCGTCGGATGCTAATATTATGAGCCGTGGATCTGATCCATCTGCTGGCTTGTGGATGTAAGGAACCTTTGTCCTGGAGGCTAAAAGGTCGATGTATGAAGGTGGGTAGGTATGTGTATGGACGTCTATCAGGATAGATTGTGTAGCAAGCGCGGACTGAGATGGCTGCTCTGCTGATAATTTGTGATTAACCCCCATCGTGTTACAAGTTATGTTTGCTATGTGCTTTGCTGTGGTTGGAAACCTCGACCGCTATACTTCCGGGTCGTGCATATACACCGGTCAATTCCGCAAGGTCTTATCGGAGCAAACCCCACCTGGGCACTTCCGTTCGTCTTACCTGATTCTATCTAGCAACCAGAGGACAGCAATCTAGACCAATGTGTACAGATCTATTTGAATGACATATCCGTGTAAATACAGAGTGCTTGACCAAGAAAGGATTTCAGCAGTCAAGGACAAGTGCGAAAAGAAACAATCAGCGAGAATTCTCTCACATCTGCCCTCATAGCTCACATTCATCATGGCTGCCAAAGGAATAGATCAAGATGGGCTGAAGATGCCAGTATGTGCAAATACTACCTTGACGATCTGTGTCTGATCTGGAGCAGCTTATTGACTTTGGCCTGTTCCGCAGTGGCGACCCAACACAGCGCCAAGAGGTTGCGGCCGAAGTGCTCGACGCATTCAAGAACTCCGGCTTTTTGTATCTCAAGAACCATGGTATTCCTACAGAGCAGGTAGCAACTGTCTTTGATCAGTCTGCAACATTTTTCAACCGTTCACAAGAACAAAAGGACCAGCTTGCGTGGACCACTCCGAGATCGAATCGTGGATATGTCGCCTCTGGACGGGAGAAAGTGTCCAACTCGAATGACCCTGATGAAATTGCCAAGCAGAGAGGCTCGAATCCAGACCTCAAGGAGTCAATGGAGATTGGAAAAGAAGGGGTCGAAGGCATGCCAAATCAGTGGCCCGATCGTTTCGGGGACCACGATGGGACCTCCTTCACCAAGACCATGCAGCAGTTCTTCTTGACGTGTAAGGACTTACACATGAACGTCATGCGTGCGATCGCCGTTGGCATGGGATTAGACGAGTACTTCTTTGATGGCTTCACAGATGGAGGTGACAACAACTTGAGATTACTGCATTATCCTGCTGTCAGAAAATCAGTCTTCAAGAACAACCCGGGTCAAGTCCGTGCTGGTGAGCATTCCGATTACGGCTCGATCACTCTCTTATTTCAAGACAACGCTGGTGGTCTTCAAGTCAGGAGTCCGAAAGGGACTTGGGTGTCAGCGACTCCTATACCTGACACAATTGTTGTCAATGCAGGAGATCTGCTTGCTCGCTGGAGTAACGAGCTGCTTAGGAGCACCAAGCACAGAGTCATACAGCCACCGCCAAAAGAAGGTGAGATGGACGATGCAGATGACCCCAATTCGACGTTTCCTGCGCGATACTCGATTGCGTACTTTTGCAATCCCAATTTCGACAAGCTCATCGAAGCCTTGCCTGGTACGTTCGACAGTGAGGCATCCAAGAAATATGAAGCAGTGCAGAGTGGCGACTACCTGGAAATGAGGCTCGCGGCAACTTACTGATGATGAAGTCATGCATTCGTTGGCACGTTGTTCGCAGATACACTCTCTGAAGCAAAGAGGATGTCCCAACCGAGGATTTCCCAAACTTCCGATATCAGCAGATCTGCTTCATTATCCTCAGGATCTCCCTCTGCTTGATACAACTGCGCTGAAACGTCCGTGTTTGGATTGTCTATGACCGTTGGCGAGCTTGCAACAGCTTTGTAATCTTTACCGAAAATGCCGCAAAGAAGTTGCTGCTGAAGTCTGTCCACGACTTGCTTTGTAACAGCGTTTGTATTGTCTCGATTCAGGTCGTTTCGATGCATCAAGGCTTTGAGAGCTGCGACAAAATGAGGCGTTTGCAACTTTATTACCTCCACGTACCGGATCGTTGTATGTAAGGTATTTTTGATGGTGATGAAAAGCTCTTTCTCCTGATCGAAGAGCACTATCGACATTGCCACACCGAGTTTCTGCAAGAAGGCCGCTGTGATAGCATCGAATAGCTGCGGATAATCAAGTTGGAAAGCGTGCGAGCTATACAGGATATGGCCAATAGTGGACGAAAGGTTGTCGCAGTTGTGCTTGAACAATGACTGCCCTTTAACAGCTTCGTGCGTGCCAGTATCACTTTTCACTTTCAGCCTGGCTCTTTCTGTTGCTGAGCGAAGTTGATGTTCAGCAGCCGCTTCAGTTTCACAGTACAAAAAAAGCCTAGTAAGCAGTGTTTCGACCAGAGCAGCAAGTTGTGGTGCGATCATGGAAACGTCGACATCCTCAATAAACCCCAATCTTTGCACTAACAGTGACCATACCCTCTTTGTAGAAATACAAGCTTCGCGCAAGGTAAGCGGAGAGTCTGGATTAGGACTGATATTTGTGGTGTCATCCTTACAGTTTTGAAGTGCTTCCAGCATAACTTCACAGCTCAAGCAAATCAAATGGGTCAACCCGTCGTCTCTTTCAGGAGCACCCAGTGGCTGTCGACCTAGGCCGTACATCGTCCTCAACAAGAGTGTTCGATCTGTTTTCAGTTAGCCATGTTCGCACGATTAATGTGCAAAATTACCTTTATGATGCGGTGCGAAAGCCAGTGGTTTGGGCTCAACGTTGAAAACGTTGAGCGGGTCCAGCTTTCTGCGCTTTAATTGAGTATTTGCGTTGCTCTTCTTTCGCTTCTGCTGAATTTGTGATGTTGTGTCTTGAGCCGCACAATCGTCTTTCTCTGCCCGAATAGCTGTAAGTTCTGCTTGTAAATCAAGATTCGATCTTTGGCTGCTATGAAACAACCTCTCCCACAATGCAGTGCTGTTTATAAGCCTGCTGGTACTAGTGTTGTTGTTGGACGGAAGCAGTGACGATCTCAAGGCCACGATGTAATCTTCAACCGAAATACCTGATGGCTTCGACTTGAGAACAATGATAGCCAGAGCTGCATATGCGTGAAAGTCGTCATTCACCATAGTTTTTACTGCATTATCTCAGTGAGAAGGAGCTAAGATAGTCGTACTGGCATGACAAGAAAATACTCGAGTAGCTGGAATTCGTTTCTATTAGACGGCAGCTGCGAAGCACGGATACCACCATTTTGCCCGCACCTTCCACTAGCAATCAGAGGGCGGACTCCTGCTCATGGACGCTCTGAGTAAGACATATGCTGAACGGAACTGTCGAAGAACTCATCTGTTGTCGATATCGAATGAATGTTTGGTGCAAACGTTCTCAAGGCTCGGTCAAGAATTGCTCAACCAACGCATTGAGTATTTGGTGTGATAGCACGACATCTTGACACGATGGCGTATGCATATGGCAGACGGACGGTTTTCTTAATTCAAGGTCTCAGCAACCAGCGAGGACAATTCGACAGGAATCACGATGGAGACACTTCATGCTTGCAAAAGCTGACACCATACGGTGAATAAAAACTTAGATCGACACGTCGACCACACTGTGTGCATGTGCAGCTCTTACAGTGAATACCTAGGTACCTTAGGTGTCATCCTTCAGTTTTGATGCCCCAAGATGTGTAGCCCAAAAGACAGCCAAATGGGGCGACCAGTACCTGTGCCTGCGCTTTGCTTGAGCCCGGGTTCACCATCAACATCCCTTCCGCGTACATATGTAGTATAGGAGTAGCTGGTACAGCACAGCATATACAATCGATCGCATGGCCGTACGGGTCACGTCCTGGGCCAGCTTGCCCGTGTCGTTGAAAGAGCTATGCTTAGCTACCACCTTGAGATGTGGCCAGTCTTTCAGATGGCAGCAGCAAGAAGATCAATCATGGACATGCGTGCTAAGAGGTCGCATATTGCAGCTGGACCAGGACGATACGCACCTGAAATACAGGTCAGTCTGGCCGGAGCAAGAGTCGATACCCTTGACACCACGTTCTTCTACTGCACCAGACGAGGTAGATGACAGCAAAGAGCTACTGCAACATTACCTGAACCTCACACCTAACCTCAGTGATCTTTACAAACAATGGTCAGATTCGGACCAGAATTTCAGAAAGAAAGCACCCAAGTTCACTGGTGTTAGGATCCTGCGACAAGATGCCTGGGAGGCACTTATCTGCTTCATTTGTAGCAGCAACAACAACATAATTCGCATCATGCAGATGGTGGATAAGCTCTGCACGAACTATGGCAAGCACATTGCAACATGGAATGGACGTGCATACTACGACTTCCCACATGCCAAGGCACTGACTGGCAACAAGGTCGAAGCGCATTTGAGGGAACTGGGATTCGGATATCGAGCCAAGTACATCGCGCAAACAGCTCGCATGGTTAATGAGAAAGGAGAAGGCTGGCTTGACTCTTTGCGCAACCCGGAAAGTCCTGTTTACGGTGGTGAGGTCATCTCAGCAGGAGACATGAAACCCGAAGGTCGTGATGGCTACAGGGAAGCTCACGAGAAACTGCTGGAGCTCCAAGGTGTAGGACCCAAGGTCGCGGACTGTGTGTGTCTGATGGGCTTGGGATGGGGAGAGTCTGTTCCTATCGACACCCACGTATGGCAGATTGCTGTAAGAGACTACAAGTTTGGCAAGGGTAAGCATAGCAGTTTGACGAAAGCCACGTATGATGCTGTGGCGAACCACTTCCGCAAAATTTGGGGCAAGGAAGCTGGCTGGGCACATAGCGTGTTGTTTACAGCAGACCTAAAGGTCTTTGCTGAACGCTTAGCCGCGAAGCTTGAGGTCAAGCAAGAGCCAGACGTTAATGGGGACGAGTCGGTCAGCCGCGCAGTGGCAGCCAGAAGCTCTATCAAGATTGAGCCAGAGGAGAAGATACTAAAGAGAGTTGTAGAAGTTGACGAAACCTCAGTCGTTAGAAATAGCAGAAAAAAGCGGCGGAAAGCAAGGTAACGACGATGATGTTCGGACAAACCCATTCATACAGTGGACGTTAATACTCGAAAACGATCATCGACAGCAATGAATCATATAAGCGGCACATATTGCTGGTAAGATCCATGGAATACTCGTCTAAGTGTTATCACAACTGTGTCGAAGGTCAAGTTTCCAAGATGTGCAGTTGGTCGCATGCTATCAACTTCCAGAGCAAGCAGGGTCTCATGCACACTCCCGAAACACTGTTGGCAGCAACCGGACCGCATATCCATGTCCTGTCGCGTTTGTGCAACAGATCAGTCCGAGAACGTCTGCAAACACAACTTCGCACAGGGCAGCTCTGCAACAATGTATTCTGTATGGGATTTTGGATATCACTGCTTCGCGATGCTGCGATAGAGTTGTGGCTCTTCGGACTGACATAAACTTAGCGTACGTTCTGTCTCAGAAGCTTCACACCCATATAATAAAGTCGTTTGTTGGCTGGCACAGGCCTCTATTTTTTGCTCATTCCCGGAATTCATGCTACATATCTTATTTCAGCACTTTCACCTATCGAGTTATGTGCAACGTATACCCTTGCACGTCTTCTAGAACCGTGAAATTTCGTGTTTCACTACTTGTAACAGCTCATGATTGGTGTTCAGAAGTGGAGGGTGCGATTTTCGAGCAAAATGAAAGTGCATCACAGAGAAGCGCTAAGCACGACCTAATTTCAATCCGACCACAAACTCGCAAGCTTGTGGACCACTTAAGGTCAGCCCAAACCACAAGCAGCTATCAGTAAACTCTAGCCCCTCCCAGCGGGCATTAAATTGCCAGCCACTGATTGCACTAGCTGGGGCACCTGCGCACCAGTGACCTCTTTGATCTTGCAGGCTCATAGGCGATCGGACATCGCAAGCACAAGCCTAAACTTATTCCTACGACTCCTCTCAAAGCTCGCTGCTGCTGTGCAGACTGCGCACGCACCCACGACTTGCTTTCATTCCAACTGCGACAACAAACCTCACCGACACTGTACAGACCACTATCGCCGGTCTCAAGCTGTCAATAACCACGACTGTCACTCTTTTCGAACCCGTCGTCATAACACTGGACATATAGCGCGACTTTAACCTTCACACCCTCTCGAAATCGAGATCGTCATCTATGCACGCGTGAAGCTCACAACCATCGAACAAATATCCGACATTTCATCGACTTGTACAAACAGATGGTTCCGAAGGAATAATATTTGCAAGGATAGTTCGCGGGACGAGTTGGAAGAATGAGACTCAGGCCATGGCCTGCACAAGCACTGGCAGGTCTGGCGCTGGTCCGAAGTGTTCTCACATATACACCCGTTGTTTCGCCTGATCTACAATTATCAAGTCTGGGACAGGTCGCTATAGGAGGTAACTTCGATGCTATCTCGACCTATTCTTACATTGGCCAAACACAAGGCATTTCGGGCAATGGCACTCAATCAATACTGCAACGGCTGCCGAATGGAATGTTTGGTGTGCTCGCTGCCACCGATGCCAACATAGAGGATATCTGCGCATTCACTCTCAAGAATGGTACATTACTCGGTGTAGTGGTGGCAGGAAATTTCACAAGTATCGCTGGCATAAGCGCGCAGAGTGTGGCATTCGTCGGCACGGACGGGACAATTTCTCCTCATCCAGGTATCGAAGGCACGGTCAACGCCGTATTATGCGATCAAGACACCGAAACAGCATACCTTGGCGGTACCTTCGATGCATCCTATTCGAGCAATGCCATCACCTGGACGTCTGGTGGTTCTTGGGCCAACCTTCCATTCGCTGGCTTTGATGCTCCTGTCAATGCTATCTCCAAGGGTTCGAATGGCAACATTATATTCGGAGGTTCATTCAGCGGACTGAAGAATATGACCACGACCTCGACAAATCAAGTTGGCGAACGTATCAACCTAGGAACTGCTAACATCACTTCCATAGCGAATACTACAAGCGGCCTGAACGTCGTATGTCCTTCGAACGATTCGACAACACCTGCTTGGGAGCTGGAGGATGGTCGTGCAGGCTCTTGGACTGCAACAATGCGTTATGGCTATGAGCCCTCGACACTTCGGCTTTACAACAATCCTTCAGGCAATGGTGTAAAGACATGGAGGTTCACCGCTCTACCCAATACAGGTATCATGAACTTCACATATACCGATCCTGCAACCGGTGAACAAGCTCACTGTGATGCCACTTGCCCTCTGGCCCAGAATTCGTCGACACCTTATCAGGATTTCGAGTTTGTCAACAGAATTGGCATGAACGGATTCCGTCTGGATGTGTCAGCTTGGTACGGTCAGGCTGGTGCATTGAAAGGCATCGAACTATTCCAAAATGATACCTTCGTGTATGCAATCGAATCGTTCAATGAGCCACAATGTGCAGCACCAAACGGCACAGTTTCTCGAGCTACCACCACGGGAGCTTGGTATTCGACTCCATCTTACAGCAGCTATGCCGACTACCTTACCGTCGTAGTTGGTCCAACCGACATTGATACCACTCAGATTGTCTTTGAACCCGAAATTCCAGGAAAGGGCAACTACACTATTGTGGTCTACACTCCAGGTTGTATTGACGACAGCTCTTGTAGTGCAAGAGGTATAGTCAACGTGACTGGCACTGTTACGACCGATGGCAGTGCCTCAATAAGCACACAGTTGTCACAAACGAACAATTATGAGAAGTACGAGCAGATCTATCAAGGTCCTATCGACCCTGCATCCGGCAGCTTTAGACCTGCAGTGACAATCACACCTTCGAAACAAATGCAAGCGCAGTTGATGGTCGCCTCGCGCATCAGGTTCAGCGGCAATCCTAGTACTGGAGGTCTAAACGGAATTTTTGAGTTTAATCCAAATGAGGCTGTAGTCAATATGGACTTCTCAAAATCCGCAATCAACAGTGCTGGTACCAAGCTGAAGCCGAATGCTCAGGTCAACTGTATAGCTACTCACGATGGCACGTTATATTCTGCCGGCAGCTTCACAGACGACGCATTTGAAAACATTATGTATTTCGCTGATAATCAAGCACAATCTCTGCCAGATAGTGGACTAAATGCTCCCGTCGCGGATATGTACGCTGGAGACGACTATTTGTATGTTGGTGGGAATTTCACTGGCACAAGTGCTCAGAATGGCCCTGCTGGATTGCAAAACATCGCAGCTTACAGGTATTCTAATTCCGCTTGGGTTGCCTTAGGAGCTGGTGTGGACGGTCCTGTTCTTGAGGTCGTTCCTTTCCAACTCAATCTTACCAGCAACCAGGCCGAGACTGTGATTGCCTTTAGTGGCAGCTTTGCTCATATTCGTGCAGCGGGAGGTAGTGCTGAAATCGCGACCAACGGTCTCGCGGTATGGGTCCCATCGAAGAACAACTGGCTGCAAAACTTGTCTGTCGATCAACAATTGCTGGCTGGTGGACTGAGCAGCTACACTACACTGCCAAACAACACTTGGTTGGGAGCTGGAAGTTTGACCTCCTTAGGCGATGCTGTGTCTGGTATTGCTGGCTTGCGACAGTCAAACAACCAGATCAATATTCAACAGCTTGGCTTCGATATCGAGTCTTCGACAGCTTCATCGTCTCCAACACGCAAACGAGCTCTTCTTTCGCAACAAAACATTACAGGAGTGGTGGCAGGAGCGTACGATATGAGCAACGGTCGCAATGTCACTATTCTTGGTGGTCACTTTACTGCTCGTACAAATACTAGCACAGTTCAGAACTTGGCTTTCCTCGATGGAGACAGCCAACAGGTGACGGGATTACCTGCAGGCGTCGACAACAACTCGACGTTCGTAGCTCTTACAATCTCTAACAATATTCTCTTTGCAGGCGGCATGCTCAGTGGCACCATCGGGCAAGATGAGATCGGTGGCCTTATTCTCTACGACTTGTCTGCACACGCCTTCCGGTCACCACAGCCAGCCGCACTTCAAGGTGGTGATGGTATTGTCAACGCTTTTGCAGCTCAACCAGGGTCATCGAATGTATTTGTTGGTGGCTCTTTCGAGTCGACTGCTCAAGGTCTCGCCTGCCAGACAGTTTGTGTCTACAACTTGAACCAGAACCTTTGGACATCAGCCGGTGCTTTAGGCGGGACTGTCACTGCTCTGCATTTCATCGACAACACTCATCTGCTGGCTGCAGGCAATATCACTGTTTCCGGTAACAGCACATACCTTGCTGAGTTTGATACCAAAGCACAAGTCTGGTCTGTCTACGATGGTACACCACTTCCCGGTCCACCAAGTGCCTTTGCTGAGACCTCCGAAGATGATGTATTTTGGGTAGCTGGTACAGCGACCAATGGCTCTGCCTACCTGACACAAGTGAACGACGGGAAGCTGGCACCAGTCACTGGTCTCCTCACGCCCGACTCTGAAGTCCTCGGCATGCAGATGATGAGTCTTTCATCTAGTCACAACCCGTCACGTTTTCTAGACAACAAGATGGACCTCCTGGTCCTAGGCAAACTCAACATTACCGGCTTTGGCATGGCTTCAGCCGCCCTTTTCAACGGCACAACATTACAACCTTTCCTTCTCAGTGTCAACTCAGCCGGCCAAGCAGGCAGTCTAAGCACCTTCTTTTCCTCAAACACCAACCCTGCCACCAAAAACAACCACTACGGCCACTCTAATGGTATAGCCGTACTAGTCGCATTCTGCGCCGCCCTCGGCACAATCTTCCTCATCGTCCTCGCAGGCATGATTCTTAACCGCATACAAAGGAAACGAGCTGGCTACAGTACTCTACCCAGCGTCCCATACCAGGACAAAAACATGAACATCAACCGTGTTCCGCCGGAGCGACTATTTGCTTCAATGGGACAAAGGACGCCTGGTGCTCCTGCTGTATAGGCACAAGTATGCCGTTATGAGATCATGACCACGAATATTACGAACTTATGAATGATCTACTACGATCAAAATCTCTTTGCTGTGAGTGGCGTATGGCGTTTGATAGATAGATCTAGCAGAGCGGGTCTTTCTACTGTTTATGATACCCTTTAGGTCGAAGGACCTCATATTATGCAGGCGAACAGGGTTTGCGATAATGTTAATAGCTATTGCTGGAAGGTCAATATGGAGATGAGTACAGATGGAGGTGATTTGGGCAAAGTATAGACTGCTTGACGGCAGTAGTAGACAATGTATAGGCAGATGTCTATATTTTCAAAGAGTTGAATGAAGATATCTAAAAGTACGACATTGCTACGCTGTAAATTCTGGCGAATGCATATCCTGCCGTTGTCTTGCAAATCTCATCCCTGGAGTTGGTATTGTATACTAAGTCGAGAATCATTGCACCATCTTTAAGCTCACGAGCGTTCCTTTTCAATTGCTGTCTACACGAATGATCTATCATCGTGAAGCATTAGGTACAAGTGGCGGTCACGATGATATGCCTCTTGCCTTGTCTAGCCATTTCGGGAATGATGGAGTAGAATGCCAAGCACCCATAGGAAGAGGAGGGAGAAGATGTCAAGCAAAATTTGGAGGTTCCGCACAGTCTTTTGCCACTTATTTTTGCTGTATTTGCGTATCGTGACTCTATCAATTCGAAAGACATGCCGTTGCATACCGCTAGCTCTTCGGAGCAAGACCAATTAATATAATATCATGTTTCAAATTTTCGTGCTCAAATCGCTCTCTGAGCACACACATAAGAGAACTCAGTTTCTCAGACACCCTTCGCGGTCCTTTAGTGTAGTGGTTATCACTCCGGATTTGTAGGTCTACATCAGCCATATCGTCGCCTGTATCGAATCTAATTCTCATTAGTGACTATCAAGAACCAAAATTTCCGGCAACGGCGGTTCGAATCCGCCATGGACCTTAGAGTCCGTGGCCTATACTCACAAGTATAGACCTGAACTTTCTTTTTCTTCTTGCACTTTGTTTTTTTCACCTTGATCGGTTAAGTAGTGGTCGAAATCTACTTTAAAGTGTGTGAGATGCTGGGGGGAGTATGGAGGAGAATTTATCGGGCAAACTTCGGAAGATACTGGACACTTTTTTCACCCAGCCCCTACATGCATTTGACCTTCGATGAATTTGATATCGTAGATTATATCCTTGTAGGTTCATCAACATGTCTGTAGACTACGAACGACCTCCAAAGCGTCGAAAAGTCAGCAATGATGACGCAGAAGTTATCCGAAGAATCACATCCACTAATGACTTGCATACTCTACTCGAATTCACTCAAAGCACAGATCTATTGGTGCGGACGAGACTGATAGCCTTCAAAGATCATCTCGCATCCATTGGAAAGCTCGAAAGCACAGCTGAGCAATCCAAACAATATCAGATTCTCAAGGAATACTGTCAATGGCAAAAAGCAACCTCGGAAGAACAACTCGATTTTCACGATATACTTTCAACCTGGTCCTTCGCAGTCGACAACAATGCCGATGGTATCGTCTCAGCAGTCACTTCAGCTCTTGCGCAATTTCTCAAGACGATTGGCGGTAGTCTCGAATTACGGCAATTTGGGTTAGCCCTAATCGATAGCCTTCTGAGACGCGATCAATCGAAGCTCTTTGAGAAATGCTTAGCTGCACCAAAGTCGAGGCCTCACCTAGCTTCACCATGTCTGCGCCTGTTGACAGAGATTGTGAGCTTTGATGCCGGCACGAGGGCTGATCAATTCTGGTATAGGCGAGATCTGTTCTTGCATAGATTTGAAATTGTGCTTGATCCGCTTGAGCCAGGACAGGATGGTGAGGATCGCAAGAAGCCTTCTGTGCGTCGTATGGCTTTACGCTTGGTCGTTGCTATGTTGAAGCACCTTAATGCGACAGCGAAGGCGGATTTTCTGTTTCAAGGCCGAGCTTTGCATTCATGCTTAAAAGGTTTAGTGCATGACGGCGATGACATCGTAATTGATGTACTCCGCGCGATCGAGCAGTATCTTGTGAATGATAGCAACGTGTCAAGAAGTGCTCTTGTGCGATTTTTCAATCCTGCACATCTCGAAAGTCTGGCTGATCTGTACAACTTTGAGCTCGATGAGAACGATGAAGCGAAGGACAGGGTGAGAGCCACTGTGCATGATTTACTGTTGAAGCTCTGCACGACCCAGAAAGGGATTGTACTTTCTCAGCATGGGTGGTATCCTCCCTCGGCAAGGAAGGTGAATGTCAATATGCATGAAGATTACATTGACTTGGGCATGGATTCTCCCTTCTATTTCGATGATTACAAAGACAAGATTCCGGTCGTGAACACGACTTTAGCAGCTTTTGTGCAACAGCTGCGACCATACGAGGACGATCTACAATCTGCATTATTGCTCTCAATATTTCGAGAAGTACGAGAACTTGTAGCAGAATATTTCTCACGACGGAGGCAACTGAGGCCAGCAAATACCGATGATGCTCAATGGAGAGCACAATTTGCATTCATTCTCGCAGTCATTGATTCGGCTGTACCGGTGAGCTTCGGAGCAGGGGCAGAAGCACAGTCTCATGGGCCACCTCCCGTCACTATCGCGGTTGAAAGTGTTCTACCTCGAGCACTTGATAGAAGCTACCTTACGAAGATGCTGACGAGTGAAGATGAGATCTTGCAAATATCATCGGCACGTCTAGCGACACAGAGTCTGAGAAAGCTAGAAAAGGTCAATTTGCAAATCGACAAACACGCTTCTGCAAACACTTACTTGTGGCAGCAAGCTAGTGCCCGTCTGTCAGAAGCGGTCGAAGGCAAGCTTCCGAGTCTTCGCGAAGTCAGTACAGCTCTGCAAAAAAGTCAAGGTCGAGTACGAGCCGTTCTCCTCGAATGCTTACTTGCATACCACACCGTGTTGCCGATCACATCGTCTGCAACGACCTTCGACATCGGACCTTTGATCTCGAGCTTCTGCAAAAGCTTATTAGAAGATAAAGATGATACGGATTCCATACTGGACCAGCTTGCAACATGTGTGCAAATCGCAGAAACTTCACCTTCGACCCGTTGGCTACACAAATCAGATAACGACACCCTAAGCCCTACCAGTGAGATATTCCAAGTATGTCTCAAGTTAAAATCGTCAGAAGCACGAAACAACGTACTGAGGACGATTCGCACTGTCATGCTGTCCAAAGGTATCATTGACTGTGGCGAGCAGACGTTTCCAGCCTTGTGCAGCAGCTTGATAGAAAACAAGAAATTCTCACCATCGCCAGAACTGTTCAACTTTTTCGACAATTGCATTGTCCGCGCAAACTTGAAACCTGTCAAGTACGTCGATGTGATTGAGCACGCATCACAGATGGTGTCTGATAGGAAGACACTCAGCCTGTTTGTAGGAGCAATTCCAGAGCAGTGGACCATTTTCGTCAAGCGACACGAAGGCGAGAAGAAAATCATGAAGAGCGTTGCAATGTGGATAGCAAGACTTTTCTCGCTGCTCGATACTGCTGGTGAGAACTATCGAATCATGATGCACTTCCAACAGGATATGCTCAAATCATGTGAAGGCAAGCCGCGAGAGTATTTTGAAGATGCTTTGGGCAAGATGCGGAAGAAGCCTGTAGCGATCGATGAACAGTATCAAGTCGCCGCCAGAAAGAAGATGGAGATTGTGCGAAAAACAGAAGCAGAAGACAAGCACACTATAGCACGGGACGAAATGCAGAACAAGTTTGATTGTATCATACCCATGCCGGACAGCCTCCAAGGTCTTGACAAATGGCCACTTGGATTTGACGTTGAATTGGAAATCACTACCAAACGTCTTCAGCGCCTGATACTTTGTCTAGCCTCACCAGATGACGAGATTCGTCTTCAAGCAAACCAAACCGTGCAACAACTAAACGCCAGCCTCGACAACGGCTCAGATTACGAAGGCACACAGCAAATATGCCTTATCCTTGGTGAGCTCAGTGAGACTCTGAAACAGTCAGATCTGTCACGACCGCTACCAGCTATAGTACCCGTCATAGCGAATGCTCTGCTTGAAGTAGCTGTTCAACCACAACACACCATGTTTCCCAAGGTCAATAAGTTCTTGTTGCGCAGACCAAGCTGGACGGCGAAGGGTGTGATTCATTACTGGATGGACCATATACTGCGTCGACCAACAGAAGGCGATGAAGAGGATGAGTGGAACAAGGAACGAGAGTGGCTGCTGGAAGTACTGCTTGCAGGTCTTCGCAACGTGATTGACTTGGACTTGTTTCGGAAGACCAATGTCTGGGAACATTTGTTATCGTTGTATGCCAGTCCGTGTCTGTTTTTGGCGAACAAGAAGCTAATACTTGCGCTTCTTTGGCGATGTGCCAATATAGAACATGGCGCAGATATGCTGTGGACAAGGTTTGGTGTGCATAGCTGGTTGGAGGCTGTGGGACAGCAAGATACTGGGCTACAGGAACATATTGATGTGCTTCAGGCTATCTTGCAAGAGAACTGCAATTCGGACATGATTGAGGAATGGAAGATGGCATGCAAAGCCACGAGCAAGAATGAAAGCGATCAAGATCTTGTTATGGTCAGCGGAGACCACGCTCACGATCTCTGACGTAGATTACTAGTCTTCCCAGTCTTCCGTAGCGTCTGCCAAGATTGCATTGAATACTTTACCGTAAACGATGAAATTGTTCTTTCGCTACGTGTAAGTAGTCTCGACCTCTAAAATTATCACCAGGGCATTGTTGCGATCATTCACTGTGACTGTCGCATACATGCCACATCTGTGTTGATTCCTAAGTCCACAGAGCCGAGCTCCAGTCATTAGCTATAATGTCTTCCTTCGCTGTCCCAGGTCAAGTACTGTCCAACCTCACCTCGCATCAGCCAGGTGCAGGCACTCACGTAGCTGATAACCAGATACTTGCATCTCTCGCTGGTTCAATACTCACTGCTGCAGCCATCTCGAAATCGAGCAAGCCCACAATATCTGTCACCTCTTCTACAGCATCTTCGAACAGCACTATTCTGCCTATTGTAGGAAGTGCCGTTCTCTGCCGAGTCCTTCGCGTTCAGCAACGTCAGCTTCAAGCAGCTATTCTCACAATCGAGTCGCCTGATACTTCAAGCTCTGCCAGCGTAACACCATATCCTTCGAACACTGACGAGGAGACACAATTCCTTGCTATTCTGCGACGTGAAGACGTTCGAGCATATGAAAAGGACAAGGTGGTGATGAACGAGTCTTTTCGCGTAGGTGATATCATCAGAGCTACAGTGATCAGTCTAGGTGACGAGCGAAATTACTACGTTAGCACTGCTGGCAATGAGTATGGCGTGGTGATCGCAAGAAGTGAGCACGGAAACGCGATGGTTCCTGTCAGCTGGAAGGAAATGAAAGATACCGTTACAGGGCGTGGTGAGAGCAGAAAAGTTGCGAAGCCGACTTGAGCAGTGAACAAATCACGACTTGAACTTTGAGGCTATCATCCTCTACTACGCGACTCGAAAAAGTCACGCAGTAGTGCGAGGTCATGCTCAGTGTCTGGGAATATTTGCACTATAGCTAGCCCATCGCAAGAGCACAAGCATTGAAGAGGCAGTAAGAGCTTGCCATCCATCGCACAATTCGGGCCAAAGTCTTGAATAGCTAGCATGTATTGCTGCACCCTCTCCAGTATCTCTTGGTCCGACAAACAGTGTCAGATTAAGCTTGTCACGGGAGGGAGATTGACCATGTCTGTCTTGAGTAACCAAAGATTCATTTCCTAGGTACTCTTGACAGTTCTTCCTTCATTCAGGTCTGGTCGAGTTCCAGTACTCGAACGGAAAAGGTACACAAAAGGAGACAAATGACCTCAGGATTCGATTTCCCAAGTCGAGGTCGCTTGGGGATCTGAACACGCGAGATGCAATCGTTCTTGTGACCCAGATCTCCTGATGCCCATCTTCCAGCGTAGCAAGTGTTTCACGCCGGTTCAATATACAACCTGAGTCTCGTAGTTGTAGCCAATACAACTATTGTCAATTTCTTCCCAGACATTTTACACTCGTAACGATGCTATGTATGCTTATGTTCATTTGTAGAGACAAAATCATCTGGACTCGATGTTCACCTATATTCCACCTTTTAGGCAATGTTCTTCTATAGGCAGCCACCTACTCCGCACGTGACTCAAGATATGATATCCGATAGCCTCGAGGATGTCTTTGCTCGACTTCCAGGTGTTCTACAACAAGTTCGATCTGCACTTTCACTACCAGCTAGATCTGCAGAGCGTGCTTTTTTCAAACGCTCGAAAGGTTTACGACTCAAAAGATTGTCCTCGAATTCAACATTACATCTCGCATCATCACCCGCTCGTCCGCCAAGAACGATCTAAGGACGTTACTACTTCCATTAGAGTGCAATCTTTGGCTGGCAGAGCAAATTTGTCTGCTCATGCCGTCCTACAGTTCCAGCCAAAGGGCTGCCATTGCTCAATTCGTCAGCTTCACACAAGCAAAAGAGAGTATAGCAGCACGAGTGAGTCGAAGCCAGGGCTAGTGGTCCAGGATACTGGCTGACGAAAGTGCAGGTTCTAAAAAGCCATGACTGGGACGTTGAAAGAGCTGTCAATGCGTAAGTGCTACCATAAACTGCAACACATTCTCGAGAACATCTACAAGATCAAGCCCGGCTGCTTTTGTTGGACTTGAACCTTTCCTCAATCCGATTTCGCCTTCCCAACGACACGAAAATATTCACGTCCACCGCGATTGCCAGATACGACGAAGTTGAAAGTGAGCTACACACCAAGTTCTGCGGCTGAACGTACCTTCCGTCACTTTTGGATCTGGTCAGGCAGGCACGCGTTTGATGGGGTTACTTTGTCACTACTTACCAATTGAATCTTGGAAAATTTCGACCTGCATTCCGTCCCGTACATCCAATATTATAAGCACAGATCTGTATTCTTTCGCTCACACCACACAACCCTGTGCTTTACTATCTTATATCGGAACACTAAGGTTGCCAACATGCCGCCGAAACGTAAGGCTACGGCGATTGAAAGCATACCGACGACAACCATAATCAGGACAAAGAAAGCAAAGACAAAAGTACAAGCCATACAGTATGTGCTCAGAAGACGGTATTGCCTGATTCTACGCCATGATATCTAGTATTGCTTGAGCGAAGTGCTGCATCCGTGGCACATTCCTACTGGCTCCGACACGACTTTCAATGCTGCTCGCGTCATGATTTGGACACGTTTACTAACATTATTCATCAGGCACTATTCGAGCTCCACAAGCAATGGCCCTTCGGCAACACAGCAGAATCTAAAGTCGTTGTTTGACAAATACAGAGGTGTGTTATGCACTTCGCCCGTAATAACAAGCACTGACAGTGACAGATCAACCTAAAACAGAGCCAGACAGAATCGGCATAGAAGGCACTATGGGTTACTTCAATGTGGTCGGTGTAGACCCCGAAAACGCGGTCAGCGCTGCATTGTTTGATCTACTGTCTGCACCTGAATTGGGCGTATTTACTCGTGATAACTTTGTGGAAGGCTGGTCCAATGTTTCGACCCCTTCGAATTCGTGTGACACCGAGAAGACGCAGAAGGCATACATCGAAACACTTGCACAAAAGCTGAAAACGGACCCAGCATATTTCAAGCAAGTATACAAGAATACGTTTCAGTATGCTAAGCCAGCAAATCAAAGGGCAGTACCACTAGACGATGCTTTTGCGTACTGGGAGATGTTCTTTACTGGTGACAAGGGTGGTATCGATTGGAACACATCGACCACGAAATGGTGGGACTTGTGGAGCGAGTATTACAAGGAGAAGAATAAGAGACCCGTGAACAAGGACCTCTGGAATCAGGTGGCTGAACTTGTCGCCAAGACGAGAGAACCTGGTGGCGAGGACCTATCATGGTGGTCGGAAGATGGTGCTTGGCCTACTGCTGTGGACGATTTCGTGGCGTTCGTCAAGCAGAAGAGAGGAGGTGATGGTGCTATGGACACAAATTAGGATAAACGTGTTTACGGCGACCTCATTTGTGACGAAGCAGACGAAACGGCCATCAGAAAACTTCCACAGGAGTGTTTGTTCTTGTGGCATATCTTGAACAGGGCCTCACACTGTGCTCAAAAAGCAAAGCCTATTGTGATGGACTCGAAAGCAGAAAAGCTTAGGGTTGAGAAGCCAAAGGAATGGATCACAAAGACAAGGTTGATCGAATCCTCAAACGGCTGTCATGTCAGCCGCCAAGCACTGTGGAAGGCTTGCTGGGAACGACCTGGTTGCGACCGCCACAAGGCGATCTGCTCTAAGCGAAGCTGCGAAAACGTCTGATTATCATTCGACATAGAATACTGTACACAAATTTTAGGCATAATGGAGCTTCGACTGCCTTCCTTTTCTAAGTCACCGTCCACTACTCTTGTTCCTGTCAGCTCGAGATTACTGTCACGGCATGATCCGTAGATACGCAACAATAGAGCTTGTTCTTTTGCCTAAACCAGAACATCTTGAGCCTACCAAGCAAATCCGCAGAGCAATCTACCGCTTCAAAATCGTCACTCTCCCGTGCTCATCACTCTTGCCATCAAAGACTTCTCTGATGTATAGTCTACAAAGCCGCCTTCGCCTCCCCCTGCCCCTGGCCCGGATTCAACAGTCCACCCTGTCCCTCAGTCATCATCTGCCTCTGCCTCTCCTCCTCCTGCACCATCTGTTCATCCTGCAGTGCCAGCGCATATGGAAGACCCAGCAGCAATACACTCGTGGTAATCACCCAGAGACCCTTTCCACCGAATGTGAGCGTTTTCGCAGATGCATTGCTTGCACTAGAGAAGAACGATGATAGTGTGGCTCGCGTTTTCGGTGGGATTATATCGCGGAGCGCGAGGATGCGTTCGTAGATTGTTTCGTCGGGAGTGACGACTGGAGAGTCGTCGTCGGAGATTTCGGAATCTAAGGAAGGAAGTTAGATGATGTGAATGGATTGATTGAATGTGATCGCAAATAGGACAGTTTGTTTGAAGTAGCTGCTATCTTCTGCGACCGGATATCATTCAATATCTCCGCATTCGTGCTTACCTGTATCAGTGTAATCTGCGTCATCATCTGCTAGGAGGACTTCTCCTTCTGTGCCTACTTTCTCGCCGTAGGTCTCGTCTTCGACTTCTTCTAATCTGACCATGATGGTGGTTTGTATATGATTGTCGAGGAGTTTAGAGGGATGAGACGCCTCAGAATTGCTGACGAGATTTGTAGCAACTGTTTAGATAGTGCTGCTAGAACAGGGTTGATGGTTGCTGTTGTTTGTGTAGCTGTCGCATAAGTAGTTCGATCAACTTTTGGATGCGGCTTGATGTCAAATTTGAGCCTCAGGCATGAATTATGCTAGTACGCAGAGTCGATACTAAAGCTTGTACGGATAGGTGGAAAGCCCTCCTTTAGTTAGGCATCATCCAACCGTGCATAGCCTGTAACCTGCCCGCTCAACGCCTAGGATACCTTGGAAGGATGCTGATTGCGAACATCTCTATCTGATTTTTGGCTGCAACATTGCACTGCTCGCGAATGATTGCTTGCTGCTTGTCAACGAGGTTCACCAAATGCACAACTCGTGAAGATCTTCCTCCAAACTCGATGATCGGCCTCGTGCCTTAATCAGCTCTGCGCTATGTGCACTGACATAAGATAGCGCATCGGCGCAAACAGAAATGCTTCCTTTCATGGACTATCTGCTTCGCGAGTTTGGGACAGCAACAGACTGGAATTTTGACAATAGCTTCTCGTTCCTCACAGCTACGAGCGACAACATTCTTTCGTTTCAGACACCGAGTTCAGTTACGCTACATGTGTCCTCACTTGGATCGAATAACTTCGCCAACTCGTACAGTCTGTCAACGCTCAGGCAGCTCGATGGGTCTATATCATACCTTTACTCAAACGTCTCATTAGGCCATGTACCCTCGCAATCGACCAGTGTACCGCTGAGGAGGATTGTAGATGGCTACAGAGATGTTCCGCTTCCGGTCAAGCTGGATGAGCTATTCAAAGCAATCCCGCACTTGAAGGATGGCAGAAAACCTACAGTCCTACATGCAACGCTTGCCCTTCCACCACCTTCGACCTTAACTGCTCTTTATGCACGGAGAATAAGGCGTGAGACCCTCTTGTCGATATTCTTGAATAGCAGAACGGTCTCGATACCTGTAGCGACGGGTCCACCTCCAGCTTCAGTGCTTGCGCATGTTCAACATGATACAGGCCGATATTCCGTTGAAGCATTGGGTTCAACGGACAATGCTCTTCTCGGCGTAAGAGGTCTATGGAACTTCGGTATAGGCAAGCCTGATCTTGAAGCAGAGACGATCGCCACACTGTCAGAGCTAGGAGGTTCACCAGATATACCTATCTCACCGATCCTGGTAGACGGTCTCTCACCTTACATCAGAGGACTGACCTCAAAACCATCACTCCTCTCTGCCGGCGCAGAGTTCTACTACACCCCATACTCGCACGTCATCGGTCTCTCGACAGGTCTACGCTTCACCACTCTCGCATCTCATATCAAAAATACAGATAGCAAGAAGCCTGGCTCGAAACCATTAGCAGGCACGTCCGCAATGCTTTCTTCAAGTCTCCTCGCTCCAGCAAACGTATCACAGTCTTCCTTCCCATATACCATGACCCTAACTCTGAACCCACTCATCGGCGCCCTAGCCTCAACATACAGCGTCAAAGCAACCTCAAATCTAGCTCTGTCCTCCCGTTTCGACTTCAACATCTACAGCTGGGAATCGCAGTATACCTTTGGCGCTGAGATCTGGCGCGGTCAAACGTCGCAGACTCGCCCACCAAAAGTCAACGCTGATGGTTCTGTCATTGAGGATAAATTAGCATGGCTTCATAGACGAACTGAGAACTGGTTTACACCAGAAGAAAGGGCTCTTAAGGATGAAAGATTAGAACGGGAGAATGAGAACGTGGTTAAGTTGAGGGTGGACGATAGCTTGAATGTCAGTGCTTTGTGGACTGGACGTTTGAGGTCTTTGCTTGTGAGTGCGGGATTTACTGTTAGTCCTGTTGATACTAGTGGTGGGCTTTTGAGGAGGAATCCGAGTGCGTTACTTGATGACGAAGGGAGACGGAAGCGGTTCACTGGGAAGCTTGGGGTTAGTGTGAGTTATTCGACGTGAGCAGCAATTCAGTAATTTAAGAACAATCGCGAACCCCTGGAGTTTCGTCCTACGATATAGTTGTTTCCTCCTTCCCTAGAGCTCACATCTACGCGAGCACGGTTGGATCGTATCACTTCCTCAAAAAGCAGACTTCCCAGACTCGAACTGGTCTCTTCCTCTTAGTAGCGTCAATGCTAAGCTGAGTTAAAGTGCTAAGCAGTCGCTCTATGGACAAGCCACAAGTCTGTAAAATGTCTTCCAATTCTTTCCGGTGATGAGGTCAATATTTGCAATGAACCAATATCAATCGAGCACGCACACTGTAGCATAGCAAGCCCAAAAAATAACGACTGTATCGGAATCGAACCAGTCTATCTTGCTAACGCTGTCGTTGCACGGGATCGCATCGACACGTCTGGCAAGTGCTCTACCGTTGAGCTACAAATCGAACGTGGGCGCAGCTTACATATATTGGGTTGGAAGTATTTTCTCACAGCGTGTAATATCAGTCAAACAAGCCCGAACAAGGTTGCCAGGAAGGACCGACAGACGTGACAGAGGTTATAGATCTCTTCTAGATCTAGCACGACAACCGCGTTGTGTTAGCCCGTCACGTTCCCAACCATCCAGCTACATGCTTGACACAGAACGGTCGATTTTCAGGTGATAGGTCGTGGTACATATGGCACTGGGGCTATAGGACTGAAACATTTGATCTTGTTTTCAGGCTCCCAGCTTTGGACTTCAGCAAGTTTTCACCAGTATAAGTACTTCTTCAGGTTGATACACAGGTATTCAGATCCATATGTAGTGGATTGCGGTTGGCGCCAAACATGGAGCGAGAATGAGTAAATAATTACCTACCTACAACCCACTTCAGAGTGGTCTTCCTCTTAGACACTAAATAGAGCCTAAATTGCTTAAGCCTCGCCTATATCGGCAGACGACGACCTTTGATTGGTTCTTTTAGCCTCGCTTGTTCTCATCGTAAAGTCAATGATGTCGACCAGATGAGCGGATCTCGTTCATCCGCTTTCTCCGTTGTTTACCTCGCGTTGTGCTGTCTTGTTTCGTGTTCTGCAGCATTCCTTTAGCTGAAGCCGACGTGCATCAAGATGCCATCGAAGCACCAGCGTACATCCATGCGTGAAAGCTTCAATGCCGTTCAGCACTGACGACGCGTCGGCTAGCTACGATGGACGACACGCTCAGAACAGGAGTGTCTCGGTGTATAGGAAGGCTTTGCCGTGAACACCGCACCAAGCATAATCTTTTTCAAAAGCTCGACGGCATTAGTCTACCTGCACGACTGCCAAACGCAACAGCCAACGAGTATTTCTGATCTCTAGAACAGCATCCTACAACAAGCCCATAGCCCATATAAACCGTTGCCATGGCCTCAGCAGGCAGCGGGCTTCCGCCGATTTCCATGGCCAGCATCTCAATCGGCTTCATCTCCTTCTTCTTCACTATCCTAACCTGGCTAGGCGTCTACTTCGGCCTCGTCAAAACCATCCGTTCAGCACCATCAAACATCCCCTTGACCCTAGGTAATCTCCGCCAAGAAATTCAAGATGAACGCTCCATGCTCCGTGAAAAACTCAAGGAAGGAGATCGCTACCACGTCTTCCCTGGCCGACAGATGCGTCGTGTAGGCAAGAACGAGAGCCACATACGACTGATCGACACGACGCTGAAGCAGACGTGGCGAAGTTTTCGCGATCTAGAGCAGCGCTTCATCGTGCATGGTGGCGATAACGATGAGGAGAGCAGCAAAGATGGGGACAGTGACAGTCAATTCAGTGATGCGAAGAACTATGCTGGTGATGAGAAGACAGGTGGTGTGGGAGGACGTGCGAGGGATAGAAGGGCTTTGAGAAGACGACAGAGTCACTTGCAGAGCCGGATGGGCATGTACGAGGCTGGCTTGAGTATTGACAAATGCACTTACTATAATACGGACTTATGGCATCGTGTTATTTGGTGGTGGAAGAAGGATGATGTTGAAGATTTACAGAATTCTGTTCAGAGACTACAATTGAGACGCGTGCAGTATGATCTTAGTGAAGTGAATTCTTTGGTGAAACGATCGCTGGCTATTCTGGGCACGATGACTGGTGAAGACCCGTATGAGGATTGTGGTGAGGCTAAGGGGCCGCAGAATCCTGTACCTGGTGGTGGTGCTGGGGCTCGACGCCGGAGAAGCCGTTGGCGCTCTAAAGCATTTCCGGCTGCAAGTTCAGGTACTGGAGTCAATCGAAGAAGCAGAGATTTGAGCAGGGGTGGGGTACGTGAGGTCTACGAAAAAGAGATCAGAAGGACCAGAAGACGTTCAGATTCAGAGGAGTCAACGAGTGATACTCAGCCATCGCCTCCTTCACCTCGCGCTAA